>JAOBRG010044339.1:7866-22117 GCA_027574985.1 Umimayanthus nakama | reverse complement strand
ACACGCATACTTAATCTTTCCAACTAAATGTTGACTTCGTCAGTGTAAGGTTGCGAGATTTGATGGTGCATGGCACTCGTCTCAAAACCCGTCAGAAACAACGAAGCATTTCTCTCAAAGCCGACTGTGTACTCGTAAAGAGCAGATTACAAAATCTTCTTCGCGCTCTTCGTGTTGATAGATCATCTATGCTGTTTTTATAGTTGTAAATTTGGAAGGCAGACTCACTGATGAGTTTTGCACACTTTCTTGTTCTCCGGCTCTTTTTCAAGGACAATCATCAGTAGATTTGCAAAAGTTATTCAAAACAATAACTTACGATGCTTTCCACCAGCCTTCCTTGTGTTTGCCTACCACATGGAACACGGTGCCGGCCTCAAAGCTGTGTTCGCTGGGTGTAATGGCGTTATATGGTCGAGTAGCTGTGTAAAATCCACCTGTTGGAGAGTTAAAAACAAGTCTACGTTACCGCCCTGTTCCTGTATATCTTGAAGGTATCAAATAATAGATGGCTACGTTTCCTAAAATAAACAGTGAAGATATAAAACAGTTCTCTTTCAGGATTGATTTGAAAGCAATTGGGGCTGAATTACACGGCTTTTTTCGTTTCGGAAAGATTAACATTTTATAATTTTGCTTAAATTCGAAGTCCAGTTTAAACATTGAACACTGAAACCAGAAGCTGTTTAAAAGAAATGGGTCCACTTCCAGGTGTTCTAGTACCTTTACTCAACTATTTAAACCGGACCTAGGCTATCACAAAATACTGTGTGGTAGGTATAAAAACCAAGTTCCAGATTTATGGATTTTTACGTTACTGTCTGAGAGCAGTTCGTTAACCCAATTTCACAGCACATCTGGACTCACCAACTTCTATTCCATACTTTCCGTCAGCTGGCGAGGATTTGGTCTTATCTTTCCGATATTTTTCTTTCATCCTGAAATACCGAAATCAGAATATGATGTGAACAGGAACTAGCAAACTGCGTTTACTTCGATTGTTAGCAAGGTAGAACTGAACCAATAATTGTATTTGTACCTCAAGACTGAGTGATGAAAGTGGGCGACAGTTATAAATGATGTAATAGACCCAATTATAGCATTTTGATCCTAAAAGAGACTCTAAAGCAATTAAAAACAAAATTTGAAAGACTTTCGGTTGGGGAGTCAAATGCGGAACAGTTTCATTGGCGGGTGCAGCACGTCAAGTAGTTTCCTTTGTAGCTGTTCCTCTCGTGATTAGCCGAACGTTTTCAAGAGAATACTAACATTGACCTTCATACTGAGTAGTAATATATATTTAAATAACTACACTACAAATACTCAGTTTGTAATTGTAAGGCTACTTTATGGTCAAAACTTTCAGGTTCTTCAGTGTTGTCTGCACTAATTTCCAGTGCATTTTTCATGCAAAGGAAGTTTAATATCGCTCACTGTACACTAGTCAATAAGCGTGCTATTATTAACGTTAGCAGAAGTGACGCACAACGTTACACATAAGCCATTATTTTGCAGCTTTTTAAATGGCTTTATATTTAAGGAAAACATTCGATTTGGTGAATGACGCAATTATGTTCTGCGGTCGCAATGAACCCTTATCAAAATCTGCAAGCCAATCTGAACCTAGCCCGTTTTAAGTACTTGAAGTGGAAACAGTGAGCTAAAGTTGGCGAGCAGAGAAACTTTGGTTGTTTTATATTCAAAACGTGCAATAAAGGCGCACTTACTGCCGACTGCCAAATGCATTTCAGAGGATATGTTTACTTTACTATTCAAGAATGTATTCGCCAAATATTATCTCTAAAAGATTCTGTTTTAAAAACTGCACAAACCACGCAGGTCTTGAGATATTTTTGTTGCCTACCTACTTCTAATCAGGTTCGTGATGCTCGTCCGTTTTGGCTATTAGTTTCACATGCAAATTGGTATTGAACTCTACGAAAAGGTCCTGTAAGTACAGCTTGACGTCACTTCCGATTACAGACTCCTCTGACGTTCTGCTTTTTTAAAGCTTTATTTATTCATTGGATAAAAGGACTGACAATGTCAGTACAAAAGCTCGCGTACGAGAACAAGAACAATACCATTAAAAATTTCCAGTACATACATACTTACATACATACTTTATTACCTCTCCCCGGCAAGGGGCTTTTCAGAGACAATGATAGCAATAAAATTTACAAGTTATATACTAAGAAGTTTAAAATACCTATTAACAAAAAAATTACACGCTTGTGTTAAAAACTAAAATAATTTTTCTAAAATCTTATTTAAAAGTGGTTTCTTCAATTTACGTTTAAAATTATTTGTTGAACTAGCTTGTTTAAATTTTATGTCAAGGTCATTCCATAGTTTTACGCAACGATAATGAAAGGTCCTCTGGCCAGTTGCCAGTTTAAAACGTGGTATTTGAAGCTTGTCCTGGTTTCTCGTTCTCCTGTTGGTAATGTCGTAGCGACTTCTGAATTTACCTGCCAGATATTTTGGTGCGCAACCAGACATACATTTGTACGCCATAACTCCATTTCTGTATTCTAACTCGGTGGCAATCGGCAGCCAGCGGAATTCCTTCAATTTCCCTGAAATGTGATCAAATTTTCGTGCACCGCTGACTATCTGACACGCAAAGTTCTGGATAGCCTGAAGTTTCTTTATGTTTTCTTGTGAAGTGTTCGACCAAACGTTAGAACAATAATATAACTTACTAAACACTAAAGAATTTATAATTTGAATAAGTGTCGGGCGATCAAAAACATGCTTGACCTGGTTGATTTGGCATAGAATTGCTGTGCACGAAGAGACTGTTTTAATTACATGTTCGTCATAGGTGAGAAAAATGTCAAAAATTAGGCCAAGGTCCTTTGCTGAATTGACAGGGGTAAGGTCTTTGCCGACAAGAGAGACTTGAAAATTGTCGAGCTTTGAAATCATCTGTCTTGAGCCAAAAACCAATAGTTTTGACTTTCCAGCATTAAGAAGGTAATTATTAAAGTACAAATTCCGAAAGCATTTCAAATATAAAAACATGTAGAGCATTGAGTACAAATAAAGATATTGTTGTTGTTGTTGTTGAAAGCGGATCAAGTCTTGATTTATCTCTGTGATAGCCTGCGACTTATCTTTCAATTTGAATGACAAATAGAGTTTAGTGTCGTCTACAAACGATTGAGACGAGCATTTCTGAGGGATAGCAGGAGCATCGTTGACATAAATATTGAAAAGTAACGGTCCCAGAATACTCCTTTGAGGTACCCCGTAGGTTACTGGACGAGGACTTGAAATGGCCGAGTCGATGCGTACAACTTGATATCTGCTGGAAAGATAGCTGCAAAACCACTGTAGGGATGACAAAGAAACGCCAACATCTCGCAAATTAGACAGCAGAATACGATGATTCACACTGTCGAACGCCTTACTCATATCAAGGAGCACAACAGCAGTCAATTTCTGATTGTCAATTGCTTTGAGGATCTCATCTGTCGTATATAAAAGAGATGTTTCTGCCAAGTGCCATTCTTTGTTTCCACTCTGATTTGCTGCAAGCCGTTGCTTAGACGCTAAATAAGCTGAACATTGGTTATGTGCAACCCTTTTGCACACTTTTGATAGTATCGGTAACAGAGATATGGGCCTATTATTTCCTGCTTGTTCAGTGTCACCATCTTTGGGAATTGGAGCAACCTCGGCAATTTTCCAATTGTTTGGAAACGTGTTAGACACAAAAGTAGTATTAATGATCAAAGTGACTGTTTGAAGAATGGATGGAAGGCCGTCTTTTATAACACGAATTGGAATCTTGTCCATCCCTGGGGCTTTGTTGGAAGGCATTGAATTGACAGTTTCTTCAACTTGTTTGTTTCTTACTGTTTTGAATGAGAATTGTTCGTTTATGGAAAAATTTCTTGGAGTAAAACCAACCTCTCCTAAGTTATAGTTGCATTCGTTGGCCATGTCGGTGATCTTTTCAGTTGTAAGAGAGCCTACAGCGGCAAAGATATCTTTAAACTCTTCGGCAACAACGATGTCATCTTTAGCAAAACTTCTTTGTGTACGAGATTTTTTTGGCAGGCAGAGTCGTATTGTTTTCCAAATACAGTTTGTATTGTTGGGGTTGCTGCGGATCTGTTTCATCATAAACTCTTTCTCTGCAATCCTGATTTCTCTCCTTACCTCGTGTTTGAAGTTTTTATATGCAGCCCATGCAAGGGGATCCTTGGTTTTCTTAGCTACTTTCTGCCAGTAGTTTCTGGTTTTCATAAGTTCACGGATTTCCGGTGTAATGCAGCAGTTTGGTCGGCCGCGAACTTTGAAAGTCCTGATAGGTGCATTCTCATTTAAAACATCGTTAAATAACGCGTTGAAAACAAACAGTTGGTCATCCACATCATCAAAGATTTCGAAAATATTTCAAGGCACCTGAGAGATATCACAAGCAAAGGAAGGCGCGCTATAGTGTTTAAAACTTCTTGTAGTGATGTACACGGGTTTGGAGCGCGGTTTTTTCAGTTCCAGTATAACGTAGATCAAGTCATGATCGCTGATTGAGCAGTGAACAACATCCGAATGTTGTTCAATCAGTTCAACACAAGTTTGTTTGCTGAAGCACAGGGCTAGGTTTCCTTGTGTTGTCTTAATGAACATGGTGCTGTACTCAACAAATGGATTAACTGATGTCTTGCTAAACTGACTGATACTTTTGCACTTTAAACTTGTATACGCCCAATACAACGCCTCTCTTTGACACTAACGTATACTAACGTAACCGGTTTCCGTTTTATTCACGCAAGTTTATGCTAAAAATTTGGGTGGGTTAGCACAATTTTTCCGGTTCTTGTCAAAACACGATAAAGAAGGAAAATGTGTTCTGCTACAACAGAAAATACTTTTGAGTACTGAAGCGAAGTAAAAGGGTTGGCTAGGATATAACTGTAGTAATAAACTGTAGTATCGCAAAAAAATGCACCAGTCTTTGACAATTTTGTTGGTTAAAAAAGTTTCCTTGTCAATTTCGATGACGTTGGTCAATTTACCTTAGACAAAACTAAAAGGAACTAATTTCGGAAATCAGCATTTTTGCATTGAGCAACGAGCCGTGAAACTGTCCCCGAAAAAACATCTTTAAAAAGAAACAGAAAATGTTTGTCTTATCCTCTAATCCTGTGTTCAGAACACTTGAGAACGAATGAAAGAACGTTAACGCTCAAGGAGATAACACTCTGTTCAGTCCCCGGTCTTTCGTCTTCCGCGAGCTTTCCATATTGCAAACCTTAGATTGGACCACGAACACGTGTAAGACTTCCTAGTTAGTCTGACTGAACACATTTGAGACAGGAGCTTGCAAAGTCTTTTGTCGGGTCAAAGTTCGTCGCAAACTTCTTGTTTACTTCGGGAACTACTGAAAATCTTGTGTTCAATGGCGGTTGCACTCGTAGGCAAGTCTTAAAGTATGTAACAATACGAACGATGCGACACCACGTGACTCAATTCTCAATTCAGATTTATTCTTGGCAAATCGTGAAGTAGAAAAAGTTAAGATGTAATTATGCGGTCGCGTGGTCGTAATCCTTGCTACACACCTCAAAATTACACGCGACAGCAAACTACATTAATTGAAATGAATTTATACCAGGAAAGTATTTTTGAAGTGGAAGTTAAGTGGCATCCTTGAAGGGTTATTTCAATTCTTAAGATATTGATGATCTAAACAACTGAAACTTGCTGAAAGACAAAATAAAAGGGAACATCCTTGATGGTTATAAGAATTACTACCATTAATACCCCAAATATATAAAGTCGAATTCCGAAAAGTGTAAAAAGAAAACAAAGATTGTTTTGAATTTAGAATTTTTGTTATAGACTTCTGTTATCTAATTCCAGTCAAGAAGACCAAGGAAACACCCTTGATGGCTGTTATTGTTATTACCATTCATACTCCAAATATACGAACGCTGAATTCTGAATAGTGCAAAAAGAAAACAAAGAATGTCTCTCATTTCTGTTATCGAATTCTAATCTAAGATATTTTAAAATAGTAAAAAAGTTAAAGTTAATATAAGTTTAACTAAAAATTTTCTACCTATGTAACTGCTTGTAAACAATGTTTTCACATACACCTTTGCAATTTTTCTCTTGAGCATATGAGGTAAATATATTCGGTTCATAGTCTTAATATAGTTAATTGCTCAGAATGTTATGATAAAACACACAACAACAAAATTCCGATGATAAAACTCACATTTTTACTTCAAACAACTTTTCATAACCATAGTTGGGAGTTACGATAAAAAAATTTCCTTAGATGTTTTTTTACGAAACAATATTTTCTGAAAGAAAATGCTTGATTTGTCCAATACCGTAAGATCCCATTTGTTGATGTTCACAAAGACTGCTTCCATTTCGCTTATATCAAGCGAGTTAGGACGAGGGATATTTAACAATTATTCCACGAACGCGCGTTGGATATGAGCTTTTAGATAGCGGACGAGGTGCGAAGCACCGAGTCGGCTATCATAAGCTCATATCTAACAAGCGTGAGTGGAATAATTGTTTATTAAATACCAAACACTGTATAAAAATATCTTGAATTCTATTTTCTAACGAAAGGAGTTTTCGGCCATTTTTAGGGGAGATTTTCCGTGATAAAATTTTCAGTTTCCATTTTTGACGTATTGCAGTATACAGGATTTATACCGTGAGTAGAGAGCCAATCAGATTACCGGAATCTCAATATCCAGTGTTCGGTATTTAATAAATACTTGTAGCCAAAATAGAAGAAAATGCTTCCTAATAAGCCAAGCCTCCTCTAAACATAGGCTGATTTTTGTGAACATTTTAAGAATTTTTTCTGTATGCATCTGATAACTAAATGATAAGAGGGAACATGTCAAGTATCGTTTTCAAAAACTCTTCCTTAGAAATATTGTCATATTGACAATGCTAACAATGGATGAGATTTTTGAGTGAGTGGAAAGTTCGTGCCACTTGCACAATAAACTTCAATTACCCAAATTTCTCGGAACGACATAAAATTCGGGGTCAGCGGTCCGTGAAAAGATAGCGACAAACTCAAGCGCTCTTGAATTTTCTTTTTGCTTACTGCTTGGAAATTGTCCTTTCCTTTTTTCGTGTTTTTCTCACTGTGTTCCAATGGTATAGCTGTAAATTCGGAGGAACTCAAATCTATATTAGATGCAAAATTAAGCCCACTACATTCCGAGATCGCCAACTCAAAAGAACAACTACGGGAAACCAATTCCTTTCTAGAGCTTGCAAAAGCAAAATATGAAGAAGTACTTGCAAAGTTCGAGCAGTTCAAAAAAGAAAAGAATCTACAAATAGAAGAGAACACAACAGTCAAGAGAACCGTTCAAGCTATGGATGGTCAAATCAAGCAACTACAAAAGGAATCAAACGATATGAGACAGTAATCTAGAAGAGACTGTTTAGAAATTCAAGGAATACCGTACGAGAAAGAAGAAAACACAGATGATAACATAAAAAGGTTGGTGATTTGATGGATGTTTATCTTGATGATAACGACATCTCCATTAGTCATCGTTTACCATTACCAAAAAGTTATAAAAGAAAAAGAAAATGCAATATACGCAGTTTAGCAGCCAACTTTGACAATCTTGGTCACTTGTTAAATGAAATGAACTTTCCATTATCCATCATTGCATTATCTGAAACCAAACTTTCAAAAAATAAAACAAACATCACAAATGTTAATTTAGAGGGCTATGAGTTGTTCTCGTTCAAGTTAGATACGTGATCAACATGGTTTTCCTTAACATAAAATCCGGTACTTACTTTCCCCAGGTTCTGATATCTCTCTCGTCTGGTGTGAGAAACTGTGTTACCACTGAAGAACTGGAGACTGCATCCGGCGATGCGACAACTTGCTGGAAGTTATGGTTATGAATAGTGAGGATTTGTAGCATCTACGTCCACCCTCCCCCAAATCCACTGCCACTTATTTTCTTAAGTTATTCGTCGTAAGACAAATCTAACGTTAGTTACTTCAAAAACATTTCATGCGTTTTATTCATGCCTGCACAAATACGAGAAGGAAATAAACTTCCTCTTAAAAAGTGTACCATTTCAGACAATTTCATAATCTGCCCGTTTGTTACCAGCAAAGAGAATATTGTTGAAGAGATTCTGCCCTATCATATTTTGCAAATATGTATACCGGTATTAATCTGAGGTTAGAGCAGAAAAACTGCAGACACGCTATTTTGCAGTATATTTGCGTATTGATAAAGTTGCGTCAACGTTTCGAAAACCTTACTTTGTACAACCATGACCATTTAAACACTCGTCAGCACAAGAACGGATTTTTTTACTAAAAAATTATACAAAAAATATAATTCAAAGTAAAAGCTACCCAATGCCAAGCAACCTTACCTGTTGACTCGTTGATGAAGAAGCGTGTGTGGGAAAGCTGGCTTTTGAGTTGGATTTATGGGTTTTTTCTGAGAATCGTTCAACTCGGTAACGCAGCGTTTTATTGATTACTAACCGTTTATACGTACAGTCTGGTCTTTAATTCCTCTGCAATTATAGTTGCCGCATCCATTGAATATTTGTTTACGGGTATTCAAGGGTCACCTTTCGAAACGTCAACGTGTGATTGCCAGGTCTTAAGGCTACCGACTCTCTTTGATCAAACCGCAAATACACAAGCCAAATTTGTATAAACGGAACTTGTTTTGTTTGACGGTGGTTGTTTTCAGAATATCTAAAATCAGGTGACTCTGATTTGACAAAGTTCCGTGCTGAAACGACACTGCGTGATTGGAAATAGTATTGTGTTTCCATGTCACCAGGAATTAAGTCAGTGTGTATGAAGGGAAAATGAGATGAAGCTGTTAGTACTGCCATTACGTGTACATGATAGCGATAACTTGCACGTATTTCCTCATCTACAGATAAAAAAGAAACATAAAATATGCCGAGTTCGTCAGAAGCAATTTTTAAGACTAAAAATTCCCCGTAAAATGTTACATGAACGTGTACATGGGAATACTGCAAATGTTAATCCTCGATAGTCCATGAAAAGTATATTTAGGTCAAGTTATCTTTGGTATTGGACCAGTTACGATGATAAGTGCCAGTCGAACTAAGAACTCAAAAATGCACACACTGCCTGTAAATGAACCCCAGAAGCACCAGGAAGTAAGCAACGTTATTTTAATAAGGCGGGTAAACTTGCTGTTGAGTTGAAAGCCTTAGTGTGTTCCCGACTTACTCGTAAGCTTTCGAGTACTACGGTTGCCATGTCACCTTAATTTTATCAAGTTACATCTTTATGTTGAAACAATGCATAAACTGGCCCATCAGCTGCTAAAAGTCTGTTAAGTTACAGGCCAGATGTATTATCAGTGCAAGGCCTTGAACGCATCACAGTGAAACCAACAACTTTAAATTCCGCCTCCACCCCATACAAGTTTAAACAGTAGTTGCCAAAGACGCCAGATGTTTCACCTTCAGTTCGACACTTTAGTAAAGAGTAAACTGGTGACAAGCTGGGCTTGAAGTTATTGTAAAAAAATCTCCGGAATGATCGAACAAACTTCAGATATGTTTTATCCGGAGTGGGAAGTTGAAACACCGTGTCCGGCCTCAGCTCATACATATACAGTTATGCAAAACCAAAACTTAACAACTCTGAACACGAAGAAATTGAATTAGTAGTAGTTTTATTGCAGTAGAATGCATGCAGCAGTGATCTCTATCTTTGTGTTAAAAGATACTTTCAATAGTTATTAAATTCACTGAGCGTAGCTTAGTTTGGATCAACACTGATTCGAATGCGGAAATAGCATCAAGTTGCGGAAAACCTTTGCAGGAAATTGCGCAGAAAACACTGTTTTGTTCTTTCTTTGAAGCCATATTATTCAAAGTTGGCATTATTCCATGATTTCCTGAACAAAAAATAACCCAGCATGGATAAAATTTTAAAATGTAATGATTCAAAGTTCTGTTTTAATTTTGCCAATTTTTTGCCTTGTCAAAACAATATTCATGTGTTTGCAATTACCGCCGCAAGCATGAAGCGCGGTTTTATCAGTGAGAATGACAATACGCTGAAGTGAGTTAAAGAATTGATTTGTTTCTGCATTGGATCTGAGTCAGTTACATTATAAAACTATCACTGTTTTCAGTGTTCGCGGTCCCAGACAACTGGTAACAGATGACTGGTATTCGTTTCAGCTGACAACAAGGGAGAGGAGTTTGTAAATTTGGTTATTTACCGTTAGTTAAATATTTCAGACAAAGTCAAGAGTAAGTCTGCAATATGCCTTGTATATTTTCAAACTAGCTAAAACACGATCAGACTACAAAGCAACGACTTTACATTATCAGTATCAACAATCTAAACATTTTTTAGAACAATAATGCTCTCAATGTTATAGGACATTTAACTGACATTCTTAAGGGCATCATGTTAGTCTCATACAAACTAGCCTGCGAGCCGGCTCATTTTTTTTGGGGGGGAAGGAAAAAATAAAGAGGGGAAAGAAGGGGGGGGGCCTCCTCTTTTTCCCCTCTTTATTTTCCCTTTTCCCCCCAAAAAATGAGCCGGCTCGCAGGCTACATATAAACCGACAGAAGTAGTAAGTGTATAACAAGTGCGTCCTGTTATGGATACGTGACATTGGATCGTGTTTGAAGGCTTTGCGTGGGGAATGCTTGTTTGAACGAGGAAATCAGATAAGCGTTCCCGTTCATATTTACGTGTCTTACGACGTATATATGTTGATTTGTCTGATAGCGTTTTGAGTAATCCAGGTTGAATATAATGAATATAATGGTCTCAGATTCCACAAGGTCACAAACATTTCTTTTACAATTTTGTTTAAATGTTTATTCCCACAAAATATCCTAGTATGGCGGATAGATAACAGACTAGCAAAGAGTGGGCGGCATTTTGTGACAGAAACATTTAAGATAACGCTTTGCGGATGTTTCTAAATTGGACCTTACTCATGGTTGACCAGGTAAAACCAAAAATTCAGAGAAATCAGGAAGTTTAAATTATATTTTTATGCTATCAGGACACCATTCTAAACCTACTGCTAACTTTATTCCCTTTAATCTATTTCGTAGGTTCCTTCAGATGAGAACAGACCTTTGTCATTGCACCACATCTCCGATCTTGTTCATTATGAGAGATCGGGAGTATATTTTACTTTAAGGTTTCACACTTTGCAGCAAACGTCAGGCAATTGATAAAATATTTAGACTTAAGAGTTTAAGGAAAGTTGTAGATGTTTATTATGTGATTCTCCTCTGTTAAAGTTTGACAAATAGCATTTATTTTGGTGTCGGTATTTATAAAATGTTCGATTCTTTTGTTAAGACTAAGGAGTTGACGTTGAATATGAGAATAATTAGAACAGAGATACAATTGTAAACGTCATTTTGTATACATGTATACTATACATGTGTGTACACATATACGAAATGACAAAATCACTGTAAAAAAATTACCTTAATGAACTTTTCCACTGTTTTGACCCTTTTTACAACTTCATCCAATGATACCTGGTCAGGCGGAGCCGCAGCTAATAAGCAAATAATAACGAGTGCTCAGGGAGGCGGGATTTCAAACTTACCACGCAGCGATTATTGCGGTCTGTATAATGACTGCAATACAATACCTGATTCCAACACGTGATTCTATTTTCTTTTATAGTAGCTGTGTTTTTGTTTCCTTTGAGAATATCTGTTCTAGTTGTTTACTAAATTGCTTTGTGAGGTTTGTATGGCATGCACATGATAATAATCGCGGATCGACTTTTTCTTCGTCGCGTACCGGGAAGTTTGCGTGTGACTGACCGTGTATATGTGCGTGCGAAGAATAATACTAGCTGCTGCTTTACAGGACGACAGACTGGCAGCTGTTAGTAGACTTCCTTAAATGTTAGCAATTCTTGCTCTGAATAGAGTGATATATGCCTTACCATTTTTGTTTGGTGGTACTTTGACTAATGGTATGTCGTTTACTGTTTTGAGGAGGTCCGTGTTATGGTAAATAGATTGCATCCTTTAAGAAGATGAAACTGAAAACAGTTTCTAGATTCACTTTTACCTGGAACTTCCAACTTGTGGAATGCTGGTGCGATGACATGGAACTCTCGTTCTAGCCGTATCTAGAAAGAAAGAGTTCTAAGCAAAACAGGTTTCAGTTTTCACAACTCGGTTCTTCGCCATTGATTTGAGCTCTTAGTTAACACACGGAACAGATGTGTATACATACTCGCGTGATACGAGGAGATTGTAATATTTAATGCAAAACTGAAGTAGAGAACAATTGATTTGGGTTCACTATACAAACGATAACCGGTTTATAAATAAACACGGTCATTCATATAATGCATATTTGTTCAAATCCTACCGGTTGCTTAGACTACCAAGTCTACTTTAATGCCATGCAACAGGTAGCCTTTTTAAAAACCAGCCCGTTTATTGTAAATCTGATATGATATTTTAACTTGAGCAACTCTTTTAAAAGCAAACAGTAAGCGTGCAATATTAATGGTGATATTCTTGTCAAGTTTCGAAATAACGAATGTCGAAAGCAAAATTATTTTGTCAAAACTGTTGTTCTTTAAAACATGTTATTTTTGTGGATTTTTTTTGTTTGTTTCTAGCTAAATTGTCACGTACTGTTTTTTAAATCACTAGCAATATTTACAGCACTCAGCTTCTACAATTAAGTATACTCAAGTTTCGTTTTCAGTATTTTCGGATTTTTTATGGCTAGTATGATAATTTTAGACATCTATAAAGCATAAACTTTGATACAGTTGGCATATAAAGAGTTGTAAACGAAATGGTGTATGCTTTTTCATAACTTCCGTGAAGGACGAGTCACTTATGCACTAATCAAGCGTAACGCCCACCTCCCCTTCCCCAGGACATATGGGGGATTTGACATTGACGGGTGTCAAAAATGACAAAATGCCCCCAACTTACGTTTAAGGTACATCACTGAATACCTTATTATGTTGTCAATCGATGACACATTCCCAACCCCATGGAGAAAAATCTCTGTTCAATAGTTTTCTTTAGCACAACTAGGTCTCGATAGGGATGGGGGGAGGTGGGTGTTACGTTTGACTAGTGCCACGTGTGTTAGGTGGTGTTGTTTCCGCCACGTGGCTACTGACGACGTACGTTGCGTACAATTTTATGACGAAAGTCCAGAACTCAGGAAAAAGCAAAGCGATTTCCCAATATGTAAACCGCAAAACCCCCATTAAACATTTAAAAGAAAATAATTTGAATTTTTCCCGTGTCGTTAAAAGTAAACAAATGTTCGTTTTTGTGTCTCGAACACTCAACTTGAGTCCAACTGCTTCATCATTAGAGATCACTAAAATAGCTAGAAATTGTAAAACTTTGTATTGCCTCAGAGATCAAAGTAATCAACTCTGTCATGTTTCAAAGACAAAGCTACATTTAAGATATTGATAATCTCTATCTCTATAACACTTAATTCGTTGCTCAATTTGACATGTTTCAAAGGCAAAATAAAAAATTATTTTTTAGCCAAAAACTTTTTTCTGGTGTTAAAGACAATACAAACGAATCTTCCTTCTAAAAAGAATGTAAACCTTAATTTAGCTACTATATACTGCTGAAAAGTTTAAAACATTCGCCATGCCGGTAGTAAAGAACAGAGAAGATTAGTTAGATACGTCAGGGGTAAGCTAAACATGCGAGGTTTGAAGAAGAAGAGAGGTTCGAAAATGAAGAGTTGACATTGTATCCTTTGTGTAGTAATGGGTGGTGATGGTGAACATCTGAGAATCTTTTCATTACTTCCAAAGGCAGAATAAACAAACTTCAACTGCAAAAAAAACAAAATTGCAGTGTAGTAAAACTTACTCCAGCAGTAGTACTTGAAGGTAAACAAAGTTTTAATTTTTTGAAATGTTTGAATTTTGGATTTGCATTGGTAACATGGGTCGCTTGTTTTCCTGAAAATGTTTAAAACTGGCAAAACGTACCTGATCTATCGCCATACGACAGTCTATAAACGGATTTTTCAAAATTTATTGGACTGGTTAATTTTTGTTTGTTTTTGTACGGTGGAAAAGCTTAACATTTTTTACTTTAAGGCTTACTTTTACGGTGTACAAAAAAACAGACCCAAATGCACTTTAAACTACTTCATGGCCGATATTTATTAGACAGACAGCGGTTAATATGACGTCTACGCAAATCATCCCTTATTTTG
>JAOBRG010044228.1:0-22121 GCA_027574985.1 Umimayanthus nakama | reverse complement strand
TTTGAGGGGAGATTTTCCGTGATAAAATTTTCAGTTTCCATATTTGGACATATTGCAGTATACAGGATTTATACCGTTAGGAAAGAGCCAATCAGATTACCGGAATCTCAATATCCAGTGCTCGGTTTTCAATAATTGCTATTATTGTCATTATTATTATTATTACTATTATCTTTACTATTATTATTTTTATTACTATTGATAGATCATTATTATTGCGCGTGCTACCCCGCTGCCATCTTGCTACATGTTTCATTCTTGGTGAGGATCGCGAGCACAACTTTCTGTTCCTTTCAACACAAATGTATTGATTTTTCGATTTTTTCACGGCCCTTGTTCTTTTAAGTGCAGCTTTAATAAAAGTTCTGCAATTCACTTTCAATAGAAGAACTCAGACTAGTTTTTTTGAAGTGTTTTCAAAAAGCTTTTATCATTGAAAACCTATTGTGCTCTGGGATATTCAGTCCAGTCATGTTTTACTAAATCCGAAACTTTTTACTCTTTTAGGCCAGACTTCTTTATACTCACCAAGACCGTGATCTGAGTGATGAACAACAATACTACGAGACGGTAAGCGGAGAAACACATTGTTGGGCTTTAATATATATATATTTATTTTCATAACAGGTTTTGGATGGGGTAATAATCGAAGGTGGGGAGTGTTTGGCTGGGAAAGCTAAAAATGAAACTAAACCGACCCGAAAAATGAATTGAGGTAACAGTTTCTTTTTATACTGGTCAGTATTGTAAACGCACCAAGCCATCGCCTCAGTCAACTGGTAATCTGCTTTAAGCACAACAAGCTTCAAAACGTGTAGAAGCTATAGTAACCGGAAATGTTTTCTCAGACAAGTATATTGAGAGAAAGGGGGAATTACATTCATGCAGGAGGTATAAAGCAGCACCCATTATTATCAAGGAGTATGTTTACACGTAAGTGTTGTTGAAACTGACTTCCCAAGATTTTCAATAAATTTTGTTAAATTAATCACCGTACGCTTTGGAGAGGGCCAAAACATTACAAATTAAGTTTTAACAGATACAGGTAGCCTTACCTGCAAGATAAAAGGTTTTACGAAAATTTCAAGCTGTTTCCAAGATATTGCGAGCAAACAATTTCACTGGAAGTAACTTTAATCCAACTGCTTTTTCTTCAAAGCCCCTTTATCAAAACAAATTCCGCACAAAATTTGGCAATACAAAGCCTGTCGCAATGAAACTTAGAAAAATGATAGGATACTACGTCACGTCAAAATCTTACCAGGGAATTGAGAATATCTTTTCTTTTTTACGGCTTTCGTGCTTTGCGTACGCTTCAGATCTCGACATTTGCTTCCTTGAACTATTTTAAATGCATAACGTGGAAAAGTAACAATTGAAGGCATAAAATGAAGTTTGATAGATTTGGGACCTCGTGAAGAAAGAACAGATTAAGTAAAAAAATGTTGTTTTAAAAAAACTTCAGCAACGAAAACTATATTAACAAATTTGATAAAATTTAGTGAACAAGTTTGATGAAATTTGAACGTATCACAACTCCTCCTACTTGTTGAAAACTAGGACTAACTGGGCTTCGTTCTTCTTAAAGATTAAAGACAATCACAAGCAAGAAGAAAAGGCTTTCAAGGATTTTAATGATTTTCTTACTAGAACGTCAGATTATGCCGTTTTGCAGGTACAGTATCAGCCAAGATGCTCTTGATTCACCTTGTTGTTTGTTCACCACTTGCGCTTTTAGGGGTCAGTTTGTTCTATTTGCCAGTTTTTTTGTCTGTCTTTGTTCCTTTTTTGTCAAGTTCAGTGGAAGTGATTTAAGCAGAATGCCAAAAAAGCGGATTTTGATTTAGTTTGTTGGTCTGTCTGTTTGTCTGGTTGTTGTTGTATTTGCGTGAGTGCTGAGTGTAACTGATGTTGATTGTGTAGGACTGTGTCTTTTTGTCAGTCGGTTACCGTATTTATAGAAATACCAACAATGGAGAGTGTCGACTGTGTGTGTGTGCATGTCTTTGTCAGTCTGTTTTCTGGTTATCAACACATTTTAGTGAGTGTCAATAGCAGCGGATGTCGTATATGTATGTGTCTCTCTGCCTTGCTTGTTGTCTGTGTTTTCATAGGAGTGCCAATAACAGTGGCTGTTGATTGTATATTTTTATAAGTCCGTCTGTCTTTTGGTTTGTCTGTCAGCCAGTTTGTCTATCTGTTGTCCGGTTGTCAATTTTTTCATTGAAGAACGTTAACAACAGTGTTCCACGTATGAGAAAAGAAATGTGTCTTTTTGTAACTGCTAACAGACAGAAAAACAGAAGCAGTTGGCAACCATTGAAGATTCCCGTCTTCAGGAACGTATTTACAGCGGGTAAGTTTTTTACGTATCACTGAAGTATTCTAAGTATTTGTAAATTAGACATGACTGACATGGTTTTTTCAGTTATTTTTTAGGCTGATTTTGAAGACAGAAGGCTGGGGAAGTAAAGCATGGCTTAAATCAAAGAATAAGTTTTTAGAGATTCAGTACTTAATATTAAATTCAAATCCTAAATTTGTCCTGCTTGCACACACATCACTTCGTCATAACGAGACCAATGCGACCATATCAGAAGCTTAAACTCTGGTTTTTATTCATTAGTTGGTCTCGTTTTGTTTTGATATTGTACTAAAGATATAATGTTTTAAGGTTTAAAACACATAAACGTGTTCGACTATATATTTCCTTCATCTTCTATACACCTGAAGACAACAATCGGTCGAAAACGTTTGTTTGTTCTTAAACTTTTAGACATTTTACCATTTTTTAGATATTTTGACTTTTATTGGTGTTTTGTTATGAATTCTTTGCTTTGCTTTACATTATATCTTATGTATCCTCTTACGTGAGATAAACGAAAATATAAGCAAAGAAATCTTGAGGTAAATGACTTGCCTGAAAACTGTGTTCCCATGTTGAAGGCGTGAACCAAGAACATCTTTTCTTAACACAAACTGATTCTTTCCAGTTTCAATTGCTTCTCAACTAACTTTTCTTCCTATTCACAGAGAAATTTTGCACGAAACGTTGCAAGAGAACTTACAGACAACGGTAAGTAGATTATTTGTGTAAATTGAGGTAGTTTCTTTTATTCTACGCCTCTCGCGGCAACTCAAAAATGTTTTGTGTATATACTCCAAGGGTGCAGGTACTCGTGGTAACATATGAATAGAACTTGTGAGTGCCGCTGCTATAAGCGGTAGTGTACACCCACAGCGCAGAGTCATTAATGAACTGTCGAATCGCTCAGTGTTGGTATTTGGCCAGAAATAGAACCAATACTGACAAGGGAAACGGTGCTGGTTGTGGCAGAAACGAATGTGACAGTAATAGTTTTGAAGTTAACAACAACAATAGCAGCAATAATATTAATAGAAAAATCATCGTGATGATGATAACGACAGCGACGATGACCGTCAAGTTGGCGATGATGATGATGACAACAGAAACGACAACGACAATAATAATGATAGTGGTAATGATAGTAATAATAATAACAACAGTAATGATAACAATGGTTTTTTCATTTAGACAGAAGTTATCAGAAATCACCTGGTGGTTATACAAAATATTTATGCTGTTAACTTGCTCAAGCTTTAGATCGCTGTTAGGCTCGAACATTGTAACGAGAAATCTACAAAAATGACGATTTTATGCTACAATTTATGGTAATAATGTGGAACTACAAGAGATGTCTGCAAAAGGCAAATTACCACGTTGTGTTTTAATTGAATTTAGAATTTTTGCTCCAAGAAATACGTGCATTAGCGTCTGGCTAAAGTTGATTTCGACGATCGAAAATACGCGATCGTGCAGCACGTTAGAGGGAAAGGGGGATGTAGAATGTTAAACAGTCATAGTGTTTAGTGTAACAAACGTAGTGGACAAACAGCATGTTTGCCTGCTACTGTAGCTTGATGGATACCCACGCACTAGCCTGGTTCACTATTTCCCGGGTGTCGAGATGTTGTAAAAGATCAGAGCGCGATATACTCGACATGAAAACGATGGCAATGATCTAAGTAAAGAATATTTTTGAAGTTACTCACTACGTCTTCTCCCAGGCATCTATTTTAACGCGCGTTTTTCATCTCGTGACCAGGCTTTGCGCATGCCTCTATTAGTTATCTATAATCCCTCTCCCAACCCCATGGTGAGTCAATCTGTATCACGAGATACCCAGGCACTTATGTACTTTCTGTGCTGTGCTTTCAGACGTTCTGTGGACGGCGCATTGATATCGAGAGTACGCCCCTGGAGTTAACAAGAGCGCTCGACCCGGCCTCGAGGGAACAGGAGCGTAGACAGCATCTAGTGGTGGTTAGTAACAGGAAAATTATCCTGATATCTCGAACCGAATCCTATTTTCTCCATTGTTTATCACAGGGCTCGTACGGGTCATCAAAATGATTGGAAAATTATGCAACTTTATAGATTTGTTTTTCAGGTCTTGAATGTTATATCAATTTTTTATCGTAAAGGGTGGTACAATTGTACTTTGACAGGGCTTTGAAACACGAACGTGGTAAAACTGTGAGCAACAGCTGCGTGACAATTTTAAGCTACTATTACTTGGACATGAATGGTGAAATGTGTGAGAATACCGTCGGTCATAAATCTTCAAACACCACTGGCACCAGTCCACACTACTTTACCTCTGCAAATTTCTGCTTGTCTAGGGCTCTAAGGGCAGCGTTAAATTTCTGAATCAAAATGTTGTCGAGCAACTTCATTTTGCCCTACGAGCACAAAATTAAAGTTAGTAATGTGTGTTAGTTGAAAACTGTTTTTGAAATAAACTACAAGATTTCAGCAGACTGCGTGACAGTTTTCGGGAATAACGCCAGTACTGAAACATTGTTTTTGTTTTTCCACAGCAGTAACTATCGCGTAAAGGATGCCAAAGCGTACCAGAGACAACCTTGAGTTGAGGAAGAAAATCTACATACATTTTCAGATGCCGTGTAATTTTGTACATATTATGGTTATAAACGATGTAAATACATTCAGCTTTCTTGTCTGACTATAGAAGTACGTCTTTTAATTATTATAAAGGAAAGAAGGAACATTTCTCTGTCGTCGTTAAAGGTTTCAGTGTGGAAATCGCTTCATGAAGTGCTCTATCACATTCACTCGAGCACAACGCTGTGTAGAGCCAGATTGTTCATCTGTAGTTTGGGGAACTGGAAGTAAAAAGTTCTTTCTTTGTATTAGGTAACGTATTTGTAAATACTCTGTAAGTAAATATAACAAGGGTTTTTCCAAAACACAAGGTCTCTCAGTTTTAAAGTTGGATGTGTATCAGCAGAACGAAGGAAGTAGTTAAATAAACGTTTCTGCCAGTAAGCCGAGCAACAGTTTGAAAAGTTCTTATTCACCTTGTTTATCATGGAGAAACGTTGTCCCAAATCAAGTGCCTGTTTTTTTGGTGACGTCACAGGCTACACATAACATTTATTTTGTTTTCTAAAAAAGAACTTGGCTTTTCAGTTAGTTTTAATTGGCTGATTTAACCACAATCGTCACAATGTGATTTGCCATTTTTGTTTTGTCGTACTAAAACTCCACAATTTAACAGTATGCTTATGTTTAAAGTGTCACTTATCCTAAAAGTAAAAAAAGTAAAGTAAAGTGGTACATTTATATAGCGCCTTTTCAATGTGACGTGCTCAAAGGCACTTTACAATGATCAGTTTACCCCCAGCGGACCAGAAGCAAATTTACAAAAAGGTCCATGTATCCTGGTACTCATTTATCGGGCACTAGATGTTTTCATTAAATCGTGATTTCCATTTTTGGGTTCCAAAACTGTGGTATGAAGGATTCTGTAGATGGGTTAATTAAATTAGTTGTGAACAGACTGCGGCGTCATAGTGAAACAAGGCAGTTGTGAGTCATTCTTTGTCCACCAAAATAGCAAACAAAGGCACTTTACAATGATCAGTTTACCCCCAGCGGACCAGAAGCAAATTTACAAAAAGGTCCATGTATCCCGGTACTCATTTATCGTGCACTAGATGTTTTCTATAAATCGTAATATCCATTTTTGGGTTCCAAAACTGTGGTATGAAAGATTCTATAGATGGGCTGATTAAATTAGTTGTGAACAGACTGCAGCGTCATAGTGAAACAGGGCAGTTTTCAGTCATTCTTTGTCCACTAAAATAGCAAACACATACAACATCTTCTGCGTGGAGAACGCCCACTATGGCTACTGCTTGACTGTGGTAGTCTGGACTCTTGGTGTCGATCAAGGTATCGGCACACTAGTTCCAGGTTGTTCAAACAGTGGGCTACTTCCGGGTGATCGTTTCCATACACTGCTCTCCGTATGACTAGTGCCTGTTGGTAGAAGGTTTTGGCTTGGTGGTATTGCCCAAGTTCACGGCACAATAGCCCCAGACTGTTCAAGGTCGTTGCTACGTCCGGGTGATCACTACCAAGCACAGCTCGACGTATGACGAGTGCCTGTTTGACGAAGTTCTTTGCTTGCTGGTGTTCACCGAGGTCCCTGCACACTGTTCCCAAATTGTTTAAGCATATGGCTACGTCTTGATGATCATTACCATACACTTCTTGGCGTATGATCAGCGCCCGCTGGAAAAAATCTTTGGCTTCCTGATGCTGGTCGAGGGCACTGCACACTATTCCCTGATTGTGCAAGGACGTGGCTACATGTGGGTGATCATTGCCATAGACAGCTTGATAAATACCCAATGCTCGCTGGTAGAAGTCTTTGGCCTGTTGGCGTTGACCAAGCTGACAACATACTACTCCCAAATTGTTTAAGGATGCAGCTATGTCTGGGTGATCCTCACCGTACACAGTTTGATAAATCTCCAATGCCTGTTGGAAGAAATCCTTGGCTTGTTGGTGTTGATCAAGGTCGCGGAACAATTCTCCGAGATTGTTTAAAGATGCAGCTACGTCTGGGTGGTGATCACCATACACAGTTTGGTAAATGGCCAGTGCCCGCTGGTAGAAGTCCTTGGCTTGCTGGTATTGCTTGAGGTTCCTGCAGACTATTCCTTGATTAATCGAGGACATAGCTACGTCTGGGTGATCATTGCCATAGACACCTTGACGTATGACCAGTGCTTGCTGGTGCAGTTCTTTGGCTTGTTGGTACTGACCGAGATCACTGCACACTATTCCCTGATAGTGCAAGGACGTGGCTACGTGTGGGTGATTGTTTCCATACTCGGCTAGATAAATCATCAATGCCTGCTTGAAGAAGTAAGCGGCTTGTGAGTGTTCGCCGAGGTCACGGTAGACTATTCCTAAATTATTCAAGGCATCGGCGATGCGTGGATGATCATTACCATACATATGTTGACGAATAGCTAATTCCTGTTGGTGGTAATCTCTCGCTAATTCGAACTCACCATGTGTTCGACACAGTGTACCTATAACTGAAATACAGTCTCCGATATCACTGAGTTTCATCTTGTAGTCTTCACCTAACAAGTCAAGCGAATGACATATTCTGTTAACTGTATGAACGAGGTAACGAAAATGTGCCATCAGAGTTTGAGCAGCAGCTAAAACATTTATTGCTTTCACGTCGCAGGCAACAAGTGAACCAAATGACAACACGCTGGCAGTTATGCCAATACTGTAGTCACTTGCCAAAGGTAAAACTTTGAGTTTTAGAATGTTGTGTACCACCTGATGAACCTTTATCTCGTTCAACTTCGTATTCAAAATCAGAACTAATGATGAACTTAGGATTTTAGATTTTACCACGTGTTCGTCAGCTTTTGGAAGCCGAATAAGAACATATCTTGCAACATACTCTAAGGGAATTTTCTCTGGAGCCAGAAGCGAAAGGTATTGGAAAGCGTGCATTAGAACGTCGTGGTTCTTCACTTCTCCTTGCACTGCTAACGAAACTGAAGTAGTCATAGCTCTTCTGTATGTTAAATCCATGGATTCATACACTTCTTCGGTTTCTTCTCTTTTGCCCTGTTCAAGCTTCGCCAAATACTGTTCCCAAGAAACGCCTGTGTATCTCACATAGACAGCAGCACATGCTATGGCTAAAGGCTGACAATCCAGTTTTGCTGCTACTTCTTCCACCTTGCTGGAGTCGTCACTTTGTGCGTTAGAAACCTTCAAGAGTAGTGCGGCAGCTTCATTAAGCTTCATACCATGACTGAGGGAAATGTGGTGGCTTTGGGAATCGGCTAATAGAACGGAGTGACTGTCTTGAGTTGTTACCACAAGCAGACCACTTCCCCATTCCTTTGTGCCGGGCTGAGGCCAGTACTGACTAACTGACTTGAAATCTGTGACGTTGTCGACAATTATCAGCCAGTTAGAAAAACATCTGACTTTTGACATGACCGAACTCTTTAAAAAGACCAACATTTCTTCTTTGCTAAGATCTTTAGAAGTAGATTTGGATACGGAGTATTCTGTGCACCCGACTAATTTGGCAAATTTTGTGTAAGACTCTAGAACAGTGTCTAAATTCTTTGCGTCCAGTGTCATGACAAATACAGCATCCTCTCTTTTGTCTCTTTTGTTGTTTGTGTAAAACACTTCACCAACCTGTCGAGCCACTTGACTCTTTCCACAACCTGGATTACCAGATAAATAGATTACTGAGATTTCGTCTGTCTCAGCATTTTCTTTCTTCAGTTTTTCCGCCTCTCGCAACACTGTCAAAACAACATCTGTTCGAGGCCATGTCTCGTGAGATGGCTTTGGTGGCAGGCTACAAAATGACGTTGGTTTTGCATTCATCTCTTCTTCCAAGGCTTTATTTTGTTGCTCAAGTAATCGCTTCTCTTCTAGTCCTTTCTTAAGCTGTTCTTCAAGCTGTTGATTAGCTGTTTTTTCTTTTTTAAATTGTTCTTTAAATGCGCGTAAATCTTGCGTAGCAAAAATCTTTTCAATCTTTATTGCTTCAATGCCTCTGGTAGAAAGACCGAGTACTTTGAATGCATCAATGACAACCTGGATGGATGTTTGAAAGTCTCTGTCTAAAACACTTCCCTTTGATGCGTGTGCGAAGCATTTGTTACGGAAATCTCGTAGATCCTTGACGCTTGTCTCAACAGCGTGGTTGATTGTTGCACCAATGCTGGTAGAGTTCAGTAAGACAAAGAACAAACATGTACAGTCCCATTCGTCACTGTTCCCATTCCTAATGGTTATCAAAGGTTCTTTGTTTAATCTTTTTTGGTTTGCTGTTGACTCTCCATTATAAAAATCCGTAGCGTTCTTTGCAGTGTCAGTCCATTGACCGTGCGAGGCCTTGTATCGAGTATCCCACTCTTTTTTGAACACGATTCTCAGTGCTCTTGGTAAGATATTGGTTGTCACGTGACATATTCGGAAGTAGTTCAACTCTTCGCGAGAGTACTCATCGGACATTTCCTGGAATAAATTTCACATCTTAGTGAAAAGTGATCACTTTACTAAAATTAAATGAGTCCGCAATTTTTAAATGTTTTATGTTTAAAAGTTATACTGCTATATGCGACCACCACTACTACCGTTGCTGCTACTATTACTACTACTAGTACTACTACTACTACTACCAATACCACTAGCACTACTACTAGCACTACCACTACCAATTGTCCGGACAAAATTGTGTGCTCGGAAGTTCGACATATCACTATTATCATAGCATGGCTTTTGCTTCTAGAAAATTGTCCATAAATGGAACATCGATGGGGCACAATACTATAAGTTACAGAAAATTTTCGTAATTCAACAAGGAAAACTTTCTTAACGACTTTGCATCGCGTAATGGGGTCAAATATACAATTCCACCAATTCTAACGAAATGTGGTCTCAGTGGAAGTGCTTGTTCTTACCAGTTGTCAACAAACACGCACCATTGAGAACCATGCATGTTCGCGCACGCGGTTAATCATGGATCACTTCAATATTAAAACAACAACATTTTAAAGATTAAAGCAAGTAAATCCAAAAATACCAGTAATTGGATACAATTTAAAAAGCAACTTAATATCGTAAATAAGGAAATCAGATTAACCAAACAAGCCTATTATCAAAATACCTTTAATGAGAACAAGGGTGACTCTAAAAGAACTTGGCAAACAATAAACTAACTTCGAGGAAATCAGGGAAAACAACAGTGACTTCTTTGAAAGTGAACGGGTTATCAATAACAAACCCAAGTGAGCTGTCGGACGAAAGTTAAAAGCCATTTTGCTACCATAGGGTCAAAGCTTGCTAGTAATATCGATTCCTCGGACACCGACAGCCATCTGAGGTACCTTACGGGCACAGACAAGAGATCTGAACTTCGTCCGATCAGCACAACTAAAGTCTTATTACTTTTGAATAAATCAAACATGCAAGGCAACTGGACTTGACATGATATCTGGCAGACTCTTACGTGAATGTGCAGATCTCATTAGCTTTCCCATTTAGTCCCAATCAGTCAAGGTATATTTCCAGATGACTGGAAATTAGCTGGAGTCGCCCCACTCTTTAAGCAAGGCGATCGAGATGACCTTAAAACTATCATCCGATTCTGTGATGTTAAGTTGATGTGAGTTGTGGCAAAGGTATTTGAAAGAATTATTTATGACCAAGCGTATGCCTATTTAGAAATATGATATTTAAACATCAATCGGGCTTTCGAGCTGCTCATTGAACTGTTACAGCTCTACTTGAGGCAACAGACACTTGGGTAAATATGATTTTATATTGACCGCGGCAAAATCAACGCAGTTATTTTTCCTGACCTAAAAAAAGGCTTTCGATACTGTTGACCACAAGATTCTATTATCGAAGCTGAAAAATTACGGAATATCGGGTAAGGCATATCAATGGCTTGAATCATTTAGAGAACCGAACACAAATATGCTCAACCCGCGGATCATTATCTAGTAAGCGTGGCTTACGCTGTGGCGTTCCCCGGTCAAAAAAAACTCGCGGAGTCTTCGACGTGTTGTTGCTCGCTTAGAATTTGGTAGTGGAGTGACAACTCAGTCGCATATAAGGAAAGCAACTATCAAATATATCCGTGTTGCAAGAGCAACCTATTCCCAACGTAAAGTTTTCGATTGACATGTCATTTGTTACGAGCGGTTCATAGTTCTACTTAATATTATTATTGAACAGAACACAACTGAGTATTCTGCCTACCAGTCACCACAACGAGGCCATCGTTTCCATTTCCGCGATGCACTTCAGAAAAATAACTAAAAAATAATGGATATTTAGAACAAGAAAGAAAGAAAGAATTCTCTATATTTTCATTTTATGTTTTATTGAAACTCTTTTGATTGTTCATGGACTCGTGGCAGACGCCCGCGCACCTGCCGTACCACAACCTCCCCCCCCCCCTCCACCCCCCTCCTTTCCCTTCGTCCACGGGTACAGGTTTGGACATATCAGTTACAAAAACTTATAAATATCCACATGACCACAGCGTATTACCACAATACTTCCGCTTGATACGCTGAGATATTGTGTAAGTGTTTAATACAGTAGAATTTTTTTGCAAAAACATTTTTGACAGTTAAACAAAACAAAAGACTTTCCGCATGATTTTTAAATATGCTGTTATACTGGCTTGTTCGTTTAACGTACATTTTTTGCTTGTTCATTTGGTATTACTAGTACTAACTGGCAGAATAAAAATACTGTTCTAAATAGTAGTTACAACAGACTAACAACATAAAGGCCAATACGATCACTGTAAATAAAGTTTGAGTTAGAAACAGCACACTATATCCACTGACTTCACTCCACAGTACTTGGCAAAGTTATTTATTTGAAAGCCTTTTCACTTTTGTTTTAGCGACATCATAGTTGCCAATGCAGATAGAATTTTAACTTTTATAAGTTTGTGGCCGAACAGCATAAAAGAAAAGCAAATAGCATATGATATTCGCATTTCCAGTTGTAACCATAGCTGAGTTTTCTCGGTATGTGTTTACATTGTCGATGAAGGATACCGCTTCAAGACTCAATTATGAGGCTATTAGAACCACACGAACCAGGATAGAATTGAATAATGTTAGAGTAATGAGAAACACAAGACAGTAATTACCGAACTACAGATATAACATATACAGTTATTAAAACAACGTGTTTATGCAACAATCAGCAGTTAGCAACAAGATCTTAGGTCTCACCTTCTGAACAAGTTTATCTGGATCTGAGGAACGAATCAAAAGATGACAACTATGCTTTGCTTGCAATAATTGATGAAATTCCGGAAGTGTTTCGAGCGCTTCGACTTCTGAATGACTTCTTTCGGGTGGCACGGCTTCTCTTCTTGTTCCTTTCGCTCAAAATCAGACAGGTATTGGTCGAACGTATGGTAACACTGGTAGTGACCCAGCAAAGGATTTACAGCACGATGTAAAACGAAAATTAAACACACCGAACAATCGTTTATATTCGCAATCCAACGGCTGAGCAGCACAGTTCAGTTATAGTCTTAAAACAAAGGCCGAGGGCATGCCATGACATGGTTGATGCTCTAAGTGGCGACGTCATTGAATTGATAAGTCTCCTTTATGTCATGCAAATCACACCGGAAACTTCCCTGGTGTATTCGTTTACTCATACAGGTCGCGGGATGCGGGTAGCGGGTCCAAGGAGCGGGTGAGCCAGTAGGTGTGCGGGGCCCAAAATTTCCGTAAAATTATTTTTACTGCACTCTGACTAATTGACATGATTGCATTGATCATTTAATCCATTTTCATTATCTGCGAATATCGCTACATAAATCATTTAAATCATGCTTTTATTTTAGAACAAACTTTATAAGAACACCCAGGATGAAATTTGCCCAAAAACTAAGAACAAGCTAAGATTAGGAAGAATCACCAGGCTGAAATTTTTATCATAAAAATTTTAGGACTTTGTTTAATTCTTGTACACATATAGTACATTAAGAAATACGCGAAAACGAAATTTGTCACAACTTCGCTTGGTCATAATGGGCGCTGGAAGAGTGATAAGCAAGATCATCACATTCGCGGACATTGTGTTGACAAATTCAAGTGTTTTTCCGCTCGATGAAACAATGGCAAGCACATATTTTTAGTGCCATTCCGGGCAACTAATCCACTGTTTAAAAATACTATCACCAAAAATTAAGAACAGCCCAGCTACTACCGGTTCTTATAAAAAAAAACCCGTGTATCGTAAATCTGCCTGATTTTAAAAGAAGGTGCCTTTGACACAAAGTTCAGAACAGCAACTCCCCCCCCTCCCCCACAGCAAACTCGTAAAATCGCTTTAAACCTCAGAATAAGACGCAAATCGTAAAATATTCTAACTTATAAGGGATATCAAAGTCCATCTACTCTATAACTGTGTAATAACGCGTGTTTGTTAATTTGTTTAGGCTGGAAATGGCACTTGAAATCACCTTAAAACTGCTGGTTTTTGAAATAGCTCTTAAAGCAGAGGCGAATCGCTGAAAGTGGCAGCGTTCAACTTTAATTTTCGACCTAATCTCTCTGATCATTAACTTGATTGGTAGATTTTGAAACGTACTTTCAGATGAAAAAAACCACATCGAAATCCGACCAGGCAGACCGGAGATACATTGCTCTAAAGTTAGGTGTTTTGAACAAAAATTAGGCAAACATAGATGATATTTTGAAGGCACGTTCTTCAAAAATCAGTCAGAAATAGATTATATTATATTATATTTAAAGCACGTTGCTACCAAATACTTGAATGTAAACGCTAAGCTATCACACCAGTATTGCAAATACTACTTTTGCTTCTTTTAAGTAGAATAAGAATATCAATAATTTTTATCAAGATATTGAATACTATATTAATTAATGATGCGCGAGTTTACATTTTATGAAAACTCAATCGCTGTTCCGACTGTGTTGGGAAAAAAACCTTACAATGTGACAACTGGTAAGTTTGTGAACTCATTTTACTGTCTGCTAAAATGAATAACTTCGCAGCAGAATTAAATTCTTAAAAAAGAAATATTTCTATATGTTATCACAAACTCCAAAAAGCAAGCCCAAAACGGAAACTAACAATATCTATTTTTGCCTAACAGTTTGCGCACTTCTTCACCTGTTCCTAGGACCGTACATGGTTTTTAAAGCTATCAAATCTATTAAAGGCCTTTAATTGGTAAGGAAAGGTTTTGAAAAATGAAAAGTTTGATATCAAATTCGATGAAAATGAATTAAGCGAGTTTCAGATTGTATCCAAAATAAGTTTCAAGGGTCACTTCAAACACTGGACAGAGCAAGCAAGAAACTTAGTAAGCATGGTAGTATTAAAAATGGCATTGTGGAGGGAACAAGCGATTGTTCAGACGAGGACACTACTGCATTGACTGTTCATAAGCTACTTCAATTTGAAGCATATCGGTTTGACCAGTTTGAGAAGAGTATTTGAAAAAAATTCTTTTTGAGATGTAAAAATACTTTTACTATGAGGACTATTTAAGATGCAAGTTACCATTGAGGCAGAGGTCCGTAGTCTTTATTCAAATGAGAAAAAGGGATTAAATGATCAATACAGTCAAAGTGCAGTAAAAGTAATTTTACAGAAATTTTGAACTTGCACACCTACCCCCGCACCCGCATCTTGGACCCGTACCGCAACCCGCAACTCCGTTTGTATTCGTACCTCAATCCTTCCGTTAGTCTGCAAACTGGATCATTTGAGCAAAACTTGGGGAAAAATTCCCCTAATTTTTGCGCAAATGAGCCGGCTCGCACGCTATCCTTCTGTCCAAAACTATGATTGGTAACTGATGTGAATCCGTTAATTAAGGGAGCGTTCATAATTTATGGTAGGGGGAGGTATGGGGATTTTAAAATTTGAACAGAGTGTTTTTGTGTGCCCATCAACTAATATATAAGGAGATTGCATGCACTTCCCCGAAAAATTACCGAAGATAATGGATGAGCCCCCTCTAAATCACCACACCCCCTACCCATAAATTATGAATGCTCCCAAAATAGTGCCAAGTTTGGAGCTTTCTTTAATTTATGGGCCCATATACGTGCAGAACTTGGTGTTGTTCATTGTTTTTGTTGTTCCGTTGGTAGTTGGTGTTATAAATCACAGCTTTTTCCCGATTGTTTTTAAAAATCAGTGTTTGTTAGAGTTGTCCAACTTATTATATAGCAGATACTGTAGGTAGACATTAGATGTAGATAGTATTATTTGTAAATTTTTCTATGTGTTTTATGAAGAATAAGCAGAAGTGCTAATTGTTATTATCGTTTTGTTTATCATTATCATTATTATTAATATCACTACCATTCATAATGTGGTTGTACTTTTAACAATATTATTGATATTATTGTTATTATTATTATCATTATTATTATTACTGTTATTATCATTTCTATCATTCTCAGGAAGACTGCTGTCAAAAGGTTAAAAACATGTTTTTAACATAGGCGCTTTTCTTTTCTTTTACATTTTTGTTCATAGTTATCTGTGGCTCCGGTCACCGCGTATACCGCATGAACAAATAAGGTCAGTTGGTCGGGTTTAATATTTTATTCTTTAATTTTATTTTTTATTTACTTGTTTTTTACTTTTTTATATAAATTCCTTTATAGAATTCGAAGTAAGTTGGTATCACTGGGGCCGAAGATAAAGCATTTTTCTCATTTGTTTAGTTGCTAAAAGTTGGGTTATCGGGCGAGACAACCGCATCACGATACTATCTATAGTTAAGGAAAATCAACAATAGAAAAAAAACCCCGGTATCTTCAGTCAGTGTGACAGCTTTTAAACAGTTGGTGTTCAGTTTCCACTACCGAAAATAATGATGGGAGGAAGGAAACGAAAGGCAACGTTGTTTTCAAAAATATGGCATAAGAAACGGACATTATACTTCCGCTGTAATTTTTCAAGGGCAGCGGTTGCCACCAAAAGTAGCGGGAAACTTGAGCTTCAAAGGAACCTGGATACTAGTTGAGATTTTTTAGAGATTTCAAAATGGTGGACTGCTGGAAGGCCACAGCGATATACCCTTCAGTAAAACTACAACTCAAATGTTTACCCTTAAAACTTTTAAGTGCAAGTTTATACAGAGAAGTACCAAAATCAAGAATGGACATATTTTGCATTCAATTCAAATAGAAAAGACTCTGTGAACTATGAAAACAGCAAGGCCATAAAGTGACAGCTAGACTAGAGATTTGAGTGTGCTACACTGTAGCTACTACAAATGAAACAAACACTCGACAAATAATTGGATAAAGAACTGCTTAAAAGACAGACGAATGTCGGGTGTGAAACAAGCATCTAACGTGAAACCCCTCTTCAGAAGTTCAAAATCTCGTCAACAATTTGGTGGATCGGGCTCCAGCTACCCCATGACACGTTCTAGTGTTTCCAAGCGGAATGCAACAGAGAAGAAAGGAGTTGGGTTTAATGGAGGTCAGTTTCAAGGACAGACATGGAACATAGGAAAACAGTGCGCCCCAACTTCTGTGTCTGTTGAGAATGAAATTGAGCACATCAAGAGTAAAAAGGAAGTTGGAAATGAGCTGTGTCAGACCTTCAAGGAACTGCCCAGTTTGAAAATAAAGAGGAAAAGTTTAGATAGACGAACACCAGGAAAAAGAAAAAAGCGAAGAAATTCAACAACAAAGTTCATTAATGGGGACCAACCAGACAGTGAAAACACTTCTGCGCATGCTATTGTCGACAACAGCAACAAACCAATTTACTATCCACTAACTGTGGCAAACTTTTCTGTTACTAATTCGTCTTGTACTGATAGAGGCATAGCTGTGAGCAGTTCTAACTCTCTGAACCCACTTGTGCATACTCCTATACTTGGATCTGATGCAGGTTGTATTATAACAAGTACCCCAGTTAGGCCAAGTTCTGCACCCTTAAATCATGTGCCAGGGGTGTCTCCACCAATTACTGACAAAAAAGACAGCACAACAATTGCTACTGTCAATAAACATTGTAGTTTTAGCATTGTTGATAATTCATCATCAGGTTGCTTGTTTGATAACTCAAGTTTTGGGAGAGATGATTCTGCGTTAGCAGCTTTTGATTTAAGTGGTGTGGTTAGCTCATATGAATCCACAAATAAACCTACGAACAAAAATACTTGCCCCATGACTGAACCTAATTCAGATTCAAGTCACATGAATATTGAAATGATGGACAGCAAAAGGCAAAGTTTTGAAGGAGAAGCGAAAAATAAGACAAATAGTAGATTTCTTGAAGATTTTTTTGCTGATGATCCAATACCTGAAGATAATAAGGCTACAGGACAGCCTGAAATCGAGAACTCATTCTACGGTTTGCCAAAAGTAGTGCAAAAACTTCTAGAGCAGCATCGGGGTATCAGCAAGTTTTATGGTATGTAGATCCAATTTTTTGCATGTATTTTGTAGGAGAGTTCAATTTCTCTATCCCTTAAACTTTACCAAAAACTAAATGCTAATTTTATTTTCAATAGACTGGCAAACTGATTGCTTGAACTTGCCAGCCGTCATAGATGGAAAAAATCTCATCTATTCCTTGCCGACAAGTGGAGGGAAGACATTAGTGGCAGAGATACTAATCTTGAAGGAGCTGTTGGTGAAACAGAAAGATGCTTTGTTCATTCTTCCATTTGTCTCAATTGTTCAGGAAAAGGTAAGAAAATGTTTTGATTGTGTGATGGGTTTGGTTGAAAGTCACAGTAATTTTTATTTATTTTATTTTCCTTGATGAGAGAGGGACACTGCTACAGGTTTACCCAATTACAGCAGGCCCTTTGTAGAGGAGGTGCCAGTCCACAACACAGGCATTAGCCTAGTCTTACTGACAAGCATGTGGGTTCTTTCAAGTCTGTCGATAGAACATTAAGAGACTAGACCAATGGCTTAATGTCCCTGTCCACGGATGGTGTGGTGATAGAAGACACCCAGAGTTCAGCCTCGACCTGGGACCTTCTGGTTTTTAGTCAGAGATCTTACCAACTGGGGCAACCTTGCACACACTTAATAAAATGCATAGTGAACCTGAAGTTAAATTTCATTTGTCAAATGCAACAATGGCATGCAAAACTACAAGTTTCTTTAGCAGATATAAAGCCAAGTTTAAGAAAAAACAAAATCAAGCTTGTTTGGTTTCAGTACTGGGCCTGATATACAAAGAGTGGATAACTTTATCCAGCAGATAAAGTTAACCATTCTTCTAAAACTAGGATCTTGCCCATACATTGGCTAACTTCTTATGTGAAAGCTTGTTACCAAGCAGGATATGCAATCAATAAAATGTTTTATTAATTAACATTTGTCTTCGAAATCCTTACAGTATTCAAAATACTAGTATTTAAATAAGCTGAGTTGCTTTGAGAATAAGGTACTAATTAGTTGCTACTCCAAGGGTGCTTTATTTATTACACATAATTTTTATACTGTAAATTGTAGTGGGTAGAGTGGATAAGGAAGGGGCTGGGTTATATTGTGAAACTTTTAGTATTTGCATCTACCTTAATTTAATACAATTATTGTATTGGACACATAATTTTTCTAAATTGCAGAGGAAGAGCAGTTTCAATGGATTCTACAATAAAACCATTATTATTATTATTATTATTATTATTGTTGTTATTATTATTTATATTTATCTTTATTATTACTTTGCACTCAACTGAAAATAATGGTTTGAATTTTAGATAATTCCACTAACTGAATCTAACAGGACAGGTCTATTTTTTTGTACCCGATTCAAGTATACAAAATTGACAGAATGCCATTTATGGAATTGAATGTCATGTTATGGCTGGAGTTTAGACCAGTTGGTGTCTAGGACTGAGAAATCCTTCAAGTGGAACACGATACTTTCAAAATTTTTGGTATTTCAACTTTCAGGACAACCTCAAATGGTTGTCCTTAGTTTTAAAAAATACTTCCAGAAATGATAATTCCATTTGATTTCCAACTAGCAATTTCAAAGTATTGTTTCAAATGGAAGGTGCCCAAAATTCTTAAAAAATTTGAAAGTTAACACAGAATTTTTAACTTAAAATATGTGGAAACAGGTAATGATGAACTTGAACTTGATAAAACGGCCTTAGGTATTTTGGGAGTGGAACTTGTAGAAGGATTGTGCTTGAACAGTTAGCTGTGAGAGGATTTTTGTATTTTACTATGATTTCATTCGTGAGAGAATGAACTAATTTGCTGATTTCATATATGTTGATCTCACAATTTACTTCAAAATTCTTCTAATTGTTTTTTGCAGGTAAAGTCATTAACACAGTTTGCTGTTGATTTGGGATTCCTTGTTGAAGAATATGCTGGAAGCAGGGGGAAAATCCCACCTAGAAAAAGAAGGAAGAAGAAGTCATTGTATATTGCTACAATTGAGAAGGTAACTAAACTAACTTCAAACTTAAAAATAGTTTTTTTTTCATTTAGCTTGTTCACATCTATGTTGAGGTTCCACGATAGGTTAAGTGACCTGAAGGATACTCGTTAATAATCATTTTGTTATACAGGGTTGCCACAATCCTTGAAAATCCTGGAAAGTCCTGGAATTGGCAAGAATAAATTCCAGCCCCTGGAAAGTCCTTGAATTTGGGTTGCGGTCCTGGAAAACCCTGGAATGGGCAAAATTTTTCAGCTTTAATTGCAATTTATAATCAAAATGAGCTGTTTTCCTCAACCAGACATTATAATTTTGATGTAACAATGTATTAAAACCAAAAGGGATGCTCAAATTTTTCCCCAAACCAAGTCTTGTAAAGCTCAATGCTGAATTAACATACAGAATAACAAAGCTTTTTTGGTAAAGAAAGTCCTTAAACTTTTTTAAAAAGGTCCTGAAAAGTCCTGGGAAAGTCCTTGAATCTCACATCCACTTAATAGTGGCAACCCTGGTTATAGGAGTGTGCAGTGCACTTTATGAAACACCTACACTTTTGTGACAAAATTATGCCAACTGCCCTACCTAGTGTGCCATACAGTACATCCCCAAAATATTACAAGTCCATCTGAAAATGACACCAAATTTTAAACCAGAATGTCAAGATCTATAGCCAGTTTTAGACCATGTCAGTGACTCAAAAGCCATACCCTTCTGAGCTACAAATACAAAAAATGTCCATTGATTAAATCACACCATCTTGCTTAGATTTGCCCAACCATCCATTCACCCACTGTTGTTTGGTTACAAATTCTAGTCATGATAACCCAATACTAAATTTACTTTGAAATTTCCTCAGGAGCTAGGTTTTTTATTTCATTTGGTTGCCATGGCGCAAAATCTAACATTGTAAAAATTAACACTGATTGAATTACAACTGTGAAGGATTGATACATTAAGGCTATGCAAAAGGGTTGGGGATCCTGAATGTTCAAAAATGTATAACCATAACCAAATTATCTGGAAGGAAGGGGAAAGAATTTAAATCTGTGCTCAGGTGGACACATTTTCAGTGTTCCTACTAAGTGTTTGCAAAATTGCTGATGAACAGATGGATAGTGAATTTTTGACCACTGGATCTACACTAAATTGTCTTTTAACTAAATTAGTCATACTTAACTAATGTTTTTGCATGTTTAGAAACACATCACAAGAACTAAAGACATTGAAAATTATGGTGCGCTGTTTTTACTGATCAAGAACATAGGTAACGATATTTTTGACGAAAGGGTGGGGGAGGGCACAATTCCAGAAGGCCTGTGTGAGATACTGATTGTAACATAATCTCCTGTCAGGCAAATGCCCTCGTGAACAGTTTGATTGAAGAAAACAGAATTGATGAAGTCGGACTAGTTGTTGTTGATGAGGTATGGTGTAGCCAATGCAGATCATTCAGTATTTCGTATGCATGTTTATTCCGGGAAACCTTGCCATTATGCCAGTAATGGTCTCGCTGACAATACATGTTTTCATCCTAAAAGTTGAAATGCCAGTTTTTTTCTTATAGTATGTGAAAATGCCACTGACATTGAGTTGTGTCCAGTTGGTATGGGCCATATAGTCAGTGCCCCTGGGCCCAGTTGTTCAAAGACCGATTAGTACTAATCCTCGATTAACTCTTAACAAAACCTATAGAGTTAACCCGGGACTAGCACTAATCAGGCTTTGAACAATCGGGCCCAGAATTGCACATCAAAGGTAAGAATTGGCAGCATTGGGGTTGTGTACTGCAAAGGTAGCTAAACACATCAGACACTTTTGCTATACTATCCACATCAGTAAGAAGAGACTGTTACTGTATGTATAGTCTAACTCAGGCCCCATAATAAAAAGATAACATTTGGGACTTAGTACTGTTGTCAAGCTTAGGCATATGCAATCAGGTTTATAAAAATGAGTTTCAGTTTGATGATGATGTAAGACTTTTCAGCTACTTGTTGCTCTTGAGGTTGAACCACAAAGCATGTATCTCAGGTTGCTGCCAGTCTGGATAGGGTTAAAGGCGATCAAGAACTGTACCCAGGCTGCAGAAAAAGGAAAAGCACTCCTGGGTGACACTGAGGCAACGTTTTGCTTGTGAAATATATTTGTTGTTTCAAAAACAAATACTCATGTGGTAAAGAAAACCAACACAACAATCACAAAAAAGTCAATCTGTGAGCATGATGATGAACCAAGGGGTCTACTTCAGAGGAAAATCCAATCCTTTGAGAATGCAAAACTGAAACAAGTTGCAAAGAGTAGTTGTGAATGCCAAGTTTCAGTAAAGTTAAAGTATTCTTTGTTACAGCTGCTAACCTATTGTATATGTAACTCATTACCTCCAACTTTTAGCTGCATATGCTTGGTGAAGGTGGAGGGAGAGGAGCCACGCTGGAAACCTGCCTTGCAAAACTGCTCTTCTCAACAAGTATGTCTGGCATGCTACTATTACTACTACTGCTACTGCTATTACTACTTCTACTACTATTACTACTGCTGCTACTGCTACTGCTACTACTACTACTACTACTGCTACTACTACTACTACTACTGCTACTACTACTACTACTACTACTACAACTACTACAACAACTACTACTACTACTAACTACTACAGTTACTTCTACTACTGCTACTACTACTACTGTTCAACTACTACTACTACTACTACTACTGCTTGCTACTACTGCTAAAACTACTACTACTACTGCTAAAACTACTACTACTA
>JAOBRG010044117.1:0-22122 GCA_027574985.1 Umimayanthus nakama | reverse complement strand
CGTTTGATATCGATGTGAACACTCGAAGATAAATTCCATATCTCCGCGCGACCATGTATTATTCTCTATTTATTTATTTTGTCGATTGGTCACGCCGGGTGAAACCGTTGTTTTTGTACTGTGGTGGTACCATTACGGTTTTCCGCGATGTTTTCAATTTCAGTTTGAAAAGTTGTCCGGTTTCGTCATCACGTCTTAGTATTAACCAAAATATTATTTTTTGAGGTTACTTTGCACAGGTTCGCGTGTGCTTAAAGTACAGTATTACCGACAAGAAAACTAGGCCTTAATGGGATGTAAATATATATCAAAACAAGCATTATTCAGCTGCGACAAGCAGATCTTACTGGCTTTTTGTCACATTGGATTGTAGTTATTTCGATTGTTTTGGATTTAATCTGTTGCGTGCAGAACACAAAGTACTGAATAAGTCAGTTTAACTGAAATACTGTACATCGAATCTTGGCAGTAGCGACTGATCAAACTCTTTGGTGGGCCATTAAATAACAAAAGCGTGACTTCTGAAAAAGAGAAAGCATATGGATTAGCCATGCATCAGAGAGCCCTTTAACAAGAGAGTGAGACAGTGCAGTAGTCGGCGTTATTCGAATCGAGAAAAATCTTTGTTTCCACCATGTTTCTTAGGTTTTTCTGCCATTGGACTGTGTTTTTAAAAAGGCATCTGGTTGTTGCATTGTGGGATAGTCGAGAGGGCAAATTGAAAGCAGTCCGTGTTTTGGAGGGTTTAAGAGCTACAACTTTTTTACTGGACGAAGTTTACTAACTATTTTATTTATTAACCTCAAGATATGAGTGTGCTGTAGCGGAGATGACTAAATTAGTACCCAACTACCAACGCACGACTTCACGTAGGTCGATTCGGCCTAAAGACGACAAATATCACTTTCTGAAGACCAAAATGCACAACTAGTTAAATCGCATTATGTATAGGGTTTCCTTAGGTCTTGTGTTGTTACATGCCTTTAAAAAGTTGTGACGTTACTGCAAGGGATTTCCTAATGTTTAACGCTTTAAGTTAGACTAGCACAAAACGTAAAGACTTGTTTGCTCGTCTTGTAGTTTATAGTAAAAATATTGCCTGGACTTATCTTTCTTCGAAAAGATATTTGTTTTTTGACTCCAAATCACTAATTTGAACCCTAACTACCAGGGAAAAGCACGTCAGGTTTCTATGATTGAGAGACTCCGTCGTACTCTTGGAGAAAAGGCGACGACTGGAAGTTTATTGCATAACGTGATCTGTGTGTTGTTAACAATAAAACTTCGGAAAGTGCATGGAAATCGACTGAACTGAACTTTAGCTGTCCAACACAGATCTGAGCAATCTGAAGTTATTGAACGAATAGTATGGAATGTGTTGTATTATAAAATAAAAGTCTATTTTTGTGTACAGTTAGTGTGTTTTGTGGAGATGTTGCTTTGACATTAACAGGAGATAATTACAAGTAGACGTAATTGGCATGATTGATTTATTTAAGAGCATTCTCTTATAAAAGCGTTGTGAGTGCGCAAACCATGCGGAGCGTCAAAAAAGGCGTACAGCTTGGACTTGCTCGGAGGGAAGTACCAGGAATGGAATTATGGGAGTCCTGAATTTTTTTATGATCCGTAAATGAAGCAGACAAAACCTGTAAAGTATGAAAATGCATCATTTAGATAATTCGGGTTAAAAAACAGCTACGTATATTAGACAAATTTCAACTCCCTTTATCACGTTTTTTGACCTGGATATTGGGCTTCTCGCGGAAGATTAGCTTTGAAAAAAAGAACTTTTTTCTGCTTGGTGGGTAACTAAGCTGAAAAGGTGCTATTCTTAATAAGGGTTAAGATTTGGTGTTGATAGCTGACGTTTCGAGCATTAACTCTTACTGAGTCGGAACAGACACAGTCAATCTGTCCTGGCGATGTGTGCCGCTAGAAACTATAAGCTATACACCAAAGCGTACGGGCGAAAAACATACCATATACCCGAGTTTCAGTACAATCACTTCGTAAACTGGCGGTTTGAAACTGCACTTTACCATAGATGTGAAAAGTAACATTTCCTTTTTACGTGGAAAAACTACCCTTAATTTACTGGAAAAAAATATCTGCCCAGAATTTCGTGGAGAACATGTGTATTTTTGCGAGAAAACCTAGATGAAGCCATGAAGTTAGCATTTCCGCTGAGTACATTTGTACATGGCACACTTTTGCTCGGCACGCTTGGTTTGCACAATGTCAGTCTTAATCGACCACAGTTCGAGTAGTGCCAATTTACGAGCAGTTTCAGACTAAAATTATCGGAATTTTTCTATTTCCGTATCCGAAAAAGAATTCGCAGATCTACGCAAACTGTTTTTACTTTCGAATGTGGCAAAGCCGACTAACGCTCAGGTCCTAGGGTCAAACACTCCAGCATGCAATGCCATATTTTAGAAAAGATGATTCACAATACCGCAGAACACCAACTTTCTTGTTAAGCTGGCATCACGTGAAGCGATAAAGATCCATCTCCGACAAATATTAACTTTTATACACTTATAAGAAATAGTAACTTTCGGCAAGGCTGCCCGCTGGGCTGTTCTTCTTCGTTTTTTTTTTTTTTTTGCAATTTCAGATTTAAAAAGTTCTTTTAAGCTTTGTTCTTAAGTTTTTCTTTTTTCCTTATTTCCAAACAGTGAACTAGTTACAGGCAAGAACGATACAAGACCATAAAACTCGGGCGCAAAGACGTGTTTGCTATTGTTTCATCCAGCGGTACACAGGCCTTATTTTAGAAGAACTTGGCCAGGCAACGGCAAACAGACCCGTATGGCGTGATGTTGTTTCAGCAATCATGACAGCAGTCGAATAAATGGATGATGCATAAAAACATGAAACTGTTAATACAGCTAGTGTCCGTGAAAGGCAAGTGCTTGCTTATCACTCTTCAGATTCCAGCGTCTGATGACCACGCTAATTCTAAAAAGTCTTTGCATGTATACATATATACATATTAATCTCTAAACAAGGATTAAATATAAGTTTCTGGAATTTGTCTGAAAAAGGTTTCAGCCTGGTAAAACTCGTCCTGGGTATTCTCAACTGCTACTTAACTGACCTTAACTACATAACTAATACCATTTAATTTTATATCAGAACATACAAACTAAGATCATTCTACTATTTAATCCACAAAATGATCAAAATCAAGCGAGTTTATCTGCCACGTGCACACTGTCATGCACTATGTATCTATATATGTATATCATTTGGGGGTGCAAAATTTTTGCAAACAGCTGTATGTATATATATATATATATAAAGTGTAAGATTTGATTTTCGTAAAACAGTGCTCAATACATAGAAGCAGAGTGAAGTATATATTGTGGAAGAAAAAAACAAATAAACTACAAGTTCATCCCTACAAGCCTGTTTCGTGGTCGCCCACTCATCAGGGGAATTTAATGATGATGATGAACTTAGACGTAGTTTATTTGTTTTTTTCTTCCACAATATATATATATATATATATATATTGGATTTTTTAAAAGTAATTTTTGAACAGCTATTAGCGAGTAGTACACTGGTGCACGAGGCGTAGTGTATTTCTTACAAGATGTTTGTTTTCGGGCGTGTTTCGTCGTTTACTACAACTTTGTCAGGCAGTCAAGTGGTTAAAAATTTTCAATTATGCTTGTTACAAGTATTTGTAAAACTGTTAACAGAATATTACGTTATGAATGCTACGTGCAAAAAGTAAGGGAAACTTGAAGTATACTACACTGAAACGATACCCCGCGGATATCCGTGTGGGAACTGAATTTCAAAACGTTTTGGTCCTCAGCCTCCAAAGCGGTTGCATTATAATTAATTTTTATCGTAGTGCGCCCCTCGAAACATTCGGCGTTAAGTGAAGTGTTTATTCGTTCAACAGAAACTGCGTATGAAGGGATTTGGAGAAAGTTCACAGCTCATTGACACATCAACGTGCTTCACAGCACGACATACATCACTCTGTCTCCATGGCTTGAACAACCTTCACCAATATCATACCTTTTAGCTGAAGGAAGAGTGAAGTATGCAAGTGGTAAGGCTTTTCTGTGCGTGATAAACCTCATACCTTTCTGCTGAAGGAAGAGCCGGGAGTAAACACTTCAGTTTAATAAACAGAAGTACTCTCAACACAAAAAACTTCCTTTTCTGCTAAAGGAAGATTTGAGTGGGTTTATCAATAGTAGTAATCTTATTTGTCCTAGTTATATTGGCCTGGTTCCAGCTTTATTGTAAATGGTACGTATCAATAACAGTTAAAAGAATAGTTTCCAGAGAGAGTTGTTTAGTTCTGAAGGTGACGAGCACTGGTGCAAGATGTCAAGACCTGCTCTCCTGCTCTTCGTTTCTTCAGCAATCCTGGTCAGCCATCAGATTGATTGCTCAGCGGTGTTTCGATCTAACGGGCTTAGGAGGAACGGGTAGGTATATTCAATTCTTTAAAGAACCTTTTTGTGAGAATACGAGGCTGAAAAATGCCGAAAAGTTAAGAACATGCTGAGAACATACTGACGCTGAAGAAAGGCGAAGAACATTCAGTTCGGATACTGTACAAGATAATGAGAGAAATTTATTTCTAGGCTGATGTTCATCAGTGCAATTAAGCATCAAATCTATAGTGCCATGCATGTACAGCTGTTTGTAAATCTTATTCTACTTTATATTTTACATGCTTTTTTTATAAGAACAAACTTTATAAGAACACCCAGGCTGAGATTTGCCCAAAACTTCTAAAAGAACAAGCTAAGAACAATCACCAGGCTGAAATTTTTATCAGAAAATATTTAAGAAAGTTTATTTAATTCTTGTACACAGAATAAGATGTACACGCATAGAAAGACCTGTTAGAATTAGCTGGGTCATCGAGCGCTGGAGGAGTGATAAGCAAGCTCGTGACGTTCGCGGTCAAAGTATTGTCTATTGACAGTTTCTAACTTTTTCGCATCAGTACAGCAGGATGAAATAAGAGCAAACACGTATTTTTGCCGCTTAGGGAAGTGGCTAATGATGAATTAAAGAGGCGTAATTATGCTGCTGGCTGGATTGTGTGAACGAAAAACAACGAATTCACACCAAATACTAACAATTATGTTCAAGAAAGTTTTAGGAACAAAAATTAGACGTTCTTATAAAAAAAATTAAGTGTGACTCAATAGTCAAAACGCCAACTGGGCGAAGAGAGAACGCTGTAAATTGTAACAGAGTTTCTGTATTGTTTGTTGGATTTTTTTTTTCAAGTGTTTTGTTTGATCACCCAACAGCGCAAATGTGTGTGAGGTCAGCCGTTCTAGGACAGAATATACAACAAGAAGGGTAACAACAAGAGGCTATGAAAGCTACACAGTTAAGTGCGGATGGTTTGGTTGGTCCCGCTGTGGAAGGAGAAGGTACTGACATTCATTTTTATCAGAACTTGGAATGTGTTACACACAAATATTGACAAGGCTAAAAAACGGTAAAAAAAAAATTGTATAATTCTTAAGGGTCTTGAATCTCTGGTTAAAAACCTGTGACAATTGTGCTTTTCAAAAAACTAGAGAAGAACGGTTGCTTCAGATTTAAGAAAATTAGAGAAACAGTGACAATATTACAGTTTAGCAAACTTCAGTTTTTTTTAGTAAGTGTCTCTTTAAGACCTTCTTATGTTTCGTTTGACTGCAGATAACTATTTCGTAGATTTGATGATTTTTTCTGGTTGTTTCATTGCATTTTTACAATGAAACTCTAACTGCCAAAGTGGTAAGTTGCAATGGTCAAATTGAACTGAACAACACAAACTTGTAAACGCAGTCGGTCATGGCATGCTGGGCGGATAGCAGTGACGTCAGGGGCGGCTAGTTTGGATGGAGGGCCCATAGAAGATTCTGCACAGCAAATCTGTCCTTACGGAGCTAAAGGCTAAAACATGCCATATCAACCCTTGTTTGTTAAAACCCATTTTCTATTGGGTGGAGAGGGGGAGACGATGCCGGTGAACGCGTACTAATCTTGCCGTTGTGCGCGGCCTCATGTGCTGGATGAGCGGTTTTCGTCAGGCTTGGCTGGATATCATAGCCTCGACCGTGTGTGATTTTTAGTAACACTTCTTGATACACTGTGTATGAGTTTCGTCGCTGATTTTTTACCGGATTTAGTTTAAACGATTGTAAAGAAACGCGAGTGAAGATACTTAACATATCATCAGAAAGTTATGCATGTACAATGATGTATCTGCAGCCGGAAAGAAACTTTTCCAATGGAAATGTATTTTGCATTACCGTGTTTCGATGACGACGCCATTTCCTTTTTAATAGTTTTACACCGAATTCAGTTTCTACCCGGGATCTAACGTCCAGCACGTGGAACTGCAGCCAGGGTTGCTGAGGGTTGCTGCTTGTAGTTCATGGGAAAATGAGTACTTGCAATTCATACCTCTTATTAGCCGAGTGCGAGGTCCGTACGGCAAGTTATGGACTGAGTTTTTCCTTCCTTTTATGGCCCAAGCGCTACAAGGAAGGAAAAAACGAGGACGGGGAGGGACGTTAGGCGATTGCATTGGATGCGAAACTGCGTAAAACTCTATTTTGTTGACAATTTTTTAAAAAATAGGCATTTACTACAAACAACTAATAGAGCTTTACCTTCTGTAGATCTGTCACCAGATACCGCGAAATTCGTGTAACGACCTCGGTCTGGGGGGTCCACTTGAAGTGCTGTGGGGGCTGGAGACGAAGCGGACAACAATGCCCAATACGTAGGTTGAAGAGAGCCTTAATATGTTCCATTTCAGTCCGTGTCACTAAACTTTACGAAAGGTTTATAATATATCGTCACAGATAACTTCCAGTTCTTGCTGAATTGTGTTAGTGTATCTCTTTCACTTCTCAGTTATCGAATTCCAAAACTCTGAATATAAATTAAGTCGCTAAATTTAACAAATAACAAGATAACGATTTAACCGTGCTCAATCGCTGGGTTAATTTTATCTCTGGGTTAGCGCGATTTATCTCAAGGATAAATTTATGACGGTTTCGGGAAACACAATTTAATACCGGGATAAATTTTATCCTTGGGATAGCAAGATAAAGTTATCCCCTCCGGCTTTGAACAACTGGGTCCAGATCTCTTTGCTTTTTACGCTTTTCACAAGGCACATGCCCTTACTTGGTTTTTTCTTTGTCAGTTGCTGTTGTTGTGTTTTAGCTTGCTTTTTTTATGAGCGAGGGCTGCAAGACCTGTCCAAAATCCTGTGTGTAGTAGTAGTAAACTGCATTTTGTTGTTAACTTGTTATACTCTACGAAAAGACTAACGAAAGGTTAAATTATTATAAAATTCCTTTAGTCTGGTTGTAACGCGACTCTAAATTTCGAAAATTGAGATTATGGCAAATCCCGGTAGAAGTATTTCCATTTTTAAATTAATCAAACCTCTGGCAAGTTTTTACATTGATTAAATGATTCTTTTGGCCATCAGCGTTGGAGTGGGTATAACAGAATCTGAACAAAAGTCCATATGGCATATCATTCCATATTTGAATGCTAAGCCATCAACGGCTTTCTCTACCCCTCTGCCTTCTCCCGGATCCCCCCCCCACCTCCCTCCTCCTCCTCCTCACCAATCTCGATTGGTTTCGCGTTGACAGGTGCACAACATAACAATATAATTTAAAGGCCGTGACGAAAACACTTAAGGTTGAAACGTCAGCTTAAATTACAACAATATAATACATCATTCGATACCAAATTTGGTTGAATAATCTCCACAATATTTACTCCTTGAAGTAAGTGTTTGAATGGTTAATCCAAATTTATTTTTTTTCATTTTACAGCTGTGTGCCCACGAGGCTGTAGACACGGTTCATGTGTTAGACCGAATACGTGCAGATGCAACAACGGCTGGAAGGGATCAACATGCAGCGATGGTACACAACTTAAATAACAACACTATATGCAAAACACATAATGTACAACAAACTCCTACATGATACTAAACGCACGATACACTACAAACGACAGTAATATATCTAACCTGCTACGATACAGTACAGCACAAGCGACCAGCACCTTGCAACGGCGACTCAATACAACGCGCTGGGCCATAAAAGGAAGGAAAAATCTCGGCTTGCCATGCGGACCTTGCACTCGGCTGTTAAGATGTATTTATTATATGGCTGATTGATTTCACGTGCTGTGATTGGTCGATTCCAGGTCCGTTAGTAGCCGTACGGACCTCTAGCTCTCGATCACCTTTCGAATAATCAACAAAGCCATATAACAAACATCTTAGTTAGCCTCGTTTGCTTGGTCCGTATGCAAATTATGGATCCTCGTTTTTTCCTTCCTTGTTTTCATTTCCTTCCTTGTTTTCATCTTCGCGCTTGGGCCATTAGAGGAAGGAAAAAACTCGGTCCACGACTTCCCGTACGGACCTCGCCACTCGGTGTAATAAGAGGTATATATTTTAGTTTAAAACTTTAAGCAAATTAAGTAGCAATCCGTAAAAGAGGTGTACAACCTTCTTGTTCTGCGGCAGTTCACCGTTTCCCATATTAGAATGTTTAGATTTTCATACTGAGAATACATTACCCTTTACACAACATGTATTTTAGAAAAAAATGTAAGGATACTTTGTTTCAAAGCGACGTTTCTTTTGTGCTACAAGATTTCATCCAATCGTGAGACAGCAAAACAACAGCAAACAATGGGTTCTAATTTTCTATGTTCCCCACATGACATTTCTGTTGCATTAATTATTAGTCAAGAATAAACTAGCAAACTAGAGTTAAATCAATGTACTACATAGTGAATTTATAGTAGATTTTCGTGTTTTGACCAATGAGGTGAGCGCTTTAAACAATATCGCAATCAACACCTTTTTGCATTCTTTACCGTTGACCTGTACATTTCTTAGTCGGACCTTTACTTAAAGTTTACACTTGACACGCAGTATAGTACACAATGCAACAGTTTTAAAAGCGCTGCGCTGAAAGTGGTGAAAAACAGTTGGAAAGATAACGAACGAAACCTTTGTATCCCTTTCAGATATCGACGATTGTCGGTCTAACAATGGCGGTTGTGAACAGCGCTGTTTTAACAAACCCGGCCCTGGAAGGATCTGTGGTTGCTACAGGGGTTATAACCCAAGCGGGGACAGATGCATTGGTAAGATATAGTTATATACAGTTCTACCAAAGGAAAACCTGTCAGCGGCGCATGAGAGAGTTCCTGCCACTTGGCCAGCTATGTTGCCCTTGGCCATTGCCCGGGCCATTGTTGCCAGCCAGCCTCGTCAAATAGAAAGCAGTCTAGGCAAGTCTGAGTCAGCAATTTATCCGGCGGTCTTTTGCTGCAGGAGGGTCTTGTGTTGACACACTTGCTCAAATGAGATGAGCAAATGTTAAAACTACAACTTATTTATCTGTTTGTTTATTTAAAACTTTCACTCACCTTTTTCTCTATTCATAGACTGCTATTTCTTTCCTCCTAATAAACATAGTTTTACTTTTCAAAAATCCAAATGCAATTTACTTATTTCTTTTTTTTATTTTTTACTGCCTCGGCCGCCTAGATTAGCCCTTGTTTTCCGTTTGAATTCGTCGTGCAAAAACTGTATGATCAGATGAGCCGGCGCGTTTACAGTAGAAACTGCTCGTAGTTCTCTTTTAGTTCTTGATCTTCACACCTTTTGCTATTTTAGACATCAACGAGTGCACTGCAAATGAAGGAACATGTAAATGTGCTGGTAGCAAGTACTTTCACTCTTGCGGTGGACGCTGTGTAAACACGCAGGGCTCGTTTCGCTGCACGTGCGGCTCAGGATATCGTCTTGTAGCAGGAACGACGTGTGTCGGTAAGATCAAACAAATATCCTTATTGGTATAGCACACACTGCGCGTGTGCAGCTGTTTGACTGTGTGCTGCAGTCACGATCCTCAGAGTCTATGTTCAATCGCGTCAGCGCTAGTTTCAAAACAATCAGCCAGGGCATGTGCAGAAGAGGTCTAGAATGTGGGGTCTAGAATGTTGCGTGCTTTAATTGCTAGCACGATCCTTAGAGCTCCTCTCTTCTCGGCTGATGTCAAGCAGGCCTTGAAAAGACTGGATAGATGTATTTTTTATCGGTTTTTAAGTGGAACAATAACACATATTGTCTATTGAATTGGTCCAGTTAATTCAATTACGAATAAACAACTAAGTACTCGATTAGTGCAGGCGTGTTGTTCTGTCGTGTCGTGTTTTGTCGTAATGAGCTCGAGTAGCATTGTGTCACGTTGTATTGTGCCGTAACGTATGGCGTTGTGTTTCACTGTGTTGTGTCGTATGGTATGGCGTTGTGTTACGCCTTGTGTCTTAGTGTATGGCGTTGTGTTATGCTGTGTTGTGTCGTAATGTGCCGTTTGTTACGCTATATCGTGTCGTAATGAGTAGAGTTGTGTAACGCTGTGCTGTGTCATAATGTGTCTCGTTGTGTCACGCTCTGTCGTGTCGTAATGCATGGCGTTGTATAACGCTGTGTTGTCGTAATGTGTGAGGTTGTGTCACGCTATGCTGTGTCGCAATGTATGGCGTTGTGTCACGCTATGTTGTGTCGTAATGTATGGCGTTGTGTCACGCTATGTTGTGTCATAATGTATGGCGTTGTGTCACGCTATAATGTGTCCCAATGTATGGCGTTGTGTCACGCTATGTAATGTCCCAATGTATGGCGTTGTGTCACGCTATGTCTTGTCCCAATGTATGGCGTTGTGTCACGCTATGTTTTGTCCCAATGTATGGCGTTGTGTCACGCTATGTTGTGTCGTAATGTTTACCGTTGTGTCGTAATGCTATGCTATGCTATGTTATGTTGTGTTATGTTATGCTATGTTTCGTTTTGCTGTTATGTTATGTTGTATTGTGTTATGCTATGTTATGCTATGTTACGTTATGTTGTGTTATGTTATGTTATGTTATGTTATGTTATGTTATACTATGCTATGTTATGCTATGTTATGTTATGTTGTGTTTTGTTAAGTGCATGATATTTTTAAATAAAAAAACCTCACTGAAATACTGAAAACGATCAAAAAGTTTCTTTCCACCCTACGGACTTGTTCATTTAGTTATACAAAATATTCTCCTTTTTCTACAAAGATATCAACGAGTGTTCGTCAAATAATGGAGGCTGTGGCCACAGATGCGTGAATTTGATTGGTTCCTACCGCTGCTCATGTTTACGGGGCTACAGGCTGTCCTCTAATGGGCACGCTTGCCTTGGTAAGTGATACTGAAAATCGTCGAATACCAGGACCTTTTCAAACGGCAAGCTCAGGTCGTGCTATCGTGGTGTCTTACTGAATTGGTCAGTAAAGTTCGGTGGTAGCTCGACGCTGTTGATCCACCTTGTTTTCATACAGAGCCTCGCTGACCAAAAATAATTTGCGTCCACGAAGCGCGAGTATTGGATGACACGAACAAATCAAAAACAACATTTGAAAAAAATTGTCGTGCTAAATAAAGTTGTGCTCAAGTTGACCTCAGTTTAGTTTGGTTTTACAAGACGTACTAAAGCTTCGTTTGAGCATTGTCTGAAATGGGCTTAGCTACTTGATACATTTTTACCCAACCCAGCTCATTGTCTGAACAAGACGAGTTAAGGTAATTGACCAAACCTTTCCCGGCGTCATACACGCTTTTATTTTTAGAACCAGTAAATTTTCGGTAAGGCTCTACTCTGAGAACGAAGTATTTCATTGGTCATTGAACAATAACGTTAACAATAACTGACACTTTTTAACAATACGCTATTGTATGTTCTTTACGGATGGTCAGTTTAAGAATAAAAGTTTTGGTTATTTGTATTGTGTTATTATCCAATGGGATCTTTCGTTCTCAGAGTAGAGGGGGACTCAGAATGTTAGATGATGTTAGACCAATAAGATTACTTACACTTATTCCAAAGCTGAGCAAGTTTTGCGATCTCTTATGTCATCATAATGCTTCTCTTCTATAACTAAAGCCTCCCCCCATACTTTTTAAAACATTGGGTTAGAATACCTGTAAGTAATATATCAAATTGATTGAGAAGTCCTTTTCTCAAAGTGTGTTTATATCTTCGGGAAACATAAGAAACTTTTCTCTTTGAAAATTAGGAGCAAGAACATTTAGCGCCTTGTGCATTACAATGGCCTATTCTACTTGCATGCATGTAAAAGTACATGCCAACTCGCCCACAAACTCATTGAAAACTTACAGCTAGCCGACTGGCTACATAGCTCCTTGATGTGAAGTCTGAGAATAACTTGTATAAAGATTACAAACCCAGTGACTTGAGATGATCTCAGCACAGTACTTCTGCAGGTCCTTAGCCCCAATGTCCTCTGCTGTCTGATAGTACTTGATACAGTTGGCAACTGACACTGATGACATCAACATCTTCTCGCATCTAAATGTCATGAAACAAAAGAAGTGCCATAATCATCTGCTGCTTTTAATGGCACATACGATGCATTATTGTCAAAAGAATTCAAATCAGGGGCAGATCCAGGGGAAGAAATGGGTGACTAGTCACACCTCATTTTAAACTAACACATAAAAAATTAAGTTGCAGACTTCCAGCTCACATATTATGATCTGACAATGAGTGGTCACCCCCCCCCCCTTTACAAAAGTTACCCCCTTTGAAAAATCCTGGATCAGCCCCTGTTGGATTGTGATGTAAACTGTAAAGAAAACATAAAATGTTACCACAACATGCACACATATATGAGTGCTTGCACTTCCACAACTGATTAAATAAACTGGCAGGTTGCTAATGCTATGACTTAGTAGCTGGTAGAAGTAGTTGTATTGATAATGTTGATGGTGACGGTGGTAGTGAGATTTGTTCTACAGTACAAATACTAGAAGTTACCAATGGTAAAGGGAGTATTCAACTATGAGTCACACATTTGTGTTTCATCTGATCTCATACATTTAGGCCAAACCAATTTAATTTCCTGGTGCACGGATCCAACTGGCCCTGTTTTTACAGAAAGCAGAAAGAAAAAACGGCCCAAAAATTTTTGTATGTAAAAAACACGAAACAATCACCCGATTGATGCTGTTCAAAGCTAATAAAAACAGCTGTTGGTAAAGTTTTGCTTTTTAAAGGGTTAGCCTGCAAATACAAAATAAAGGCAGTGGCTCTTGCAAAGATTTTCCAGTCTCATCACTTAAATCACCTTCTCACAGTTCTCACTTTTCCTCCCAAAGCAAATGGTCATTTTTTTAAAATCCATTTCGGATGTTTTCAGCTATTGTAGCTGTCCGGGATTAAGAATTTATGCAATGCCTTCTCGCAGGATAACATAGAACATGCCACTTGTCACTTGTTACGTTGAACTTTCTCTAAAATTAATATAAACATGGTGAATTGGCTCACAATTATATACCGGTACATGTATATCCAACATGCTAGTGACCTATGGCATATTTCGCACTATCCCACTCAAAAGCACTGCATGACTTGTATATAGTTTTACATAATTTTGAATGTCTTCATCACCATTTTTATTATTAATAGGGGTAACCATATTATTCTTAACATCATCACCAACTGTATCTGTAATCCATCATCCGTCCCTAGTTAACTTCATACCTTTCTCTCAGTGCCTTCAATCTGTACTTGTTAGCAGCCTTTACCAGTCGAATGAGGAAGTTCTCATTATAGGGAATCTCGGCTTTGTCTGTGTAGACCCACTTCATCATCACAAGACCAACCTCGCTATCCACTTCTGATTGGTAAAAAGATAACAAGGTGAACAGTTATAGGAATCCTCATCTGTTTCAATAAGTTACACAGGAATTACTTGTAAAGCAGAGCTTGAGGCTGCTGCAAAGCAATAAATCAATGCTTTAGTTTTGTAAATTATTTGAATACTGTTTTGTTTACTTTTATCAACCCTCAAATATCAAAGGGGGCCTGGGGGGCAGTTGGAACTCCTCAAGGTTATCTGACCTAAAAACTAGAGGAGTGAAAGGCATTTAATAGAATATGACATCTAGCTGGTTACATGTTTATCACCAATTAATTTGCCAACTTTTTTTACTTATAGTAATACTAAACAAGACTTGTAATACTAAACAAGACTTGTGACATCATTTAATTAAATATTCAAACAAGAATATCTTGAGATCAAACTAAAAGTGATGTTGAAAAAATTTAAAAGCCATCCTTTCTATTTTAGAAAGGTCTTTAAAACTTACACATAAAAATTGTTACCGTTTTTTCATTTCACAGGCACTTTAAAAAAATTTAGTTATGCAAAGCTTTTATTGCTAGTGAAAGTTCAATGTTCAAATCACACATCAGCTCATAGTTAGAACACTGGTAATTCACTGAAACTTGTCATCTTGAATGTTATAAAATGTTGTTCCTAAAACTGTTTTATCTCTGTTTGAAATATTTTCAATGCAAATCACCTGGAAAAAGCTCAAAACTTTAAAATAAGTGCAAAGTACATGGCCACCATCTTGGATTTCAAAATGGTATTGTGCAATACCTATGACATCACAGGTCACATGGGGAATCAATTAGATTGCAGAGTCTATCGATTAATTGATTTTAATAAAAAGTTTGTTAATTCATGGAGAAAAACATTAAAAAAGTCAAAATTCAAGAAAACATGGCATCAAAAATGGGGTTGCCATGGCAGCAAGTGTCACCCTTGATTTATTATCTTGTTTTCAGATACATTTTAGTAAAAGTCGCCAAATTTAGATGGTATTACTTAAATATCAAAGAAGTTCTCAACCCCCCAGGCGGTCTGAACAGAGTTTATAGTACACCATTTCCAACCTGATAATTCCAGTTCACTAATCTCATTCAGATCCCTACTGCTCCAGTGATCACTCCTTGCTGCTAGGACAAACTTGTGGGATTTGACCTTTTTCCCAGCAAATGAGACAGTTATGTCACTGTTGAGGTATAAAGGACAGTCATGTAATAAAGAAAAACATTAATTTTTCTGAATTGTTAGTAATAACTAAATGTATAAAATAGATTATAAAAATTAAGTCACTCTCTATAAGCAATATCTAATAAAAATCAGTCACTGTCCAATAATATCAGGTACACATTTATGTACTAAAAAAGTGCCTGCTGTCAATCTTACTGTAACAAAGCATCTTTTTACATGATTAATCAAGAGTTCTCTATTGATTTTAATATGTACAGCAAATAGCAGCTAATTTGATGTTTTAGAGGGGGGTGATGGTGGAAGATGTTGGGAATGAAAATCTCGCAGTTTCCAAAAGCAAGGAAAAAATGTATGTTTGATAAGCTCTGTATCATGCACCATTTTTGCCAACTGGAAAAATGTATCATCCTGTATTTTTTATAAGAGGGGGGGGGGGGAATTCTTGCTCTGAGCAAGTCCTGTCCCTGAGATGCTGGAGTGCAACAGGGCCAACTTCAAATGTCTTTCTTAAGTAATAAAGCATCAAATACATCTTAATGAAGTGTTCATTGAGTGAGTGTTCACTACAATAATCATGGTAGCCTGTACAATTACCAACACATCCAATGCCGTCTCACACCAGTCGGATGGTACTGTACCTGTACAGATCTTTGTCAAACAACTCTGCCACAGTCTTCAGTAACCTACTGACAAATGTATTCTCCCCAACTTGTCCTGCAGCGGCAGCTGCCAGACTGTACTTTTGTTCCATTTCAACCATCTTATTCTGAAGCTTAACATATTCTTGTCTTAAAAGTTTCAGATGTTTTTCGAGTTTGGCGACTTGTCCTAGAAAACAAGCAGAAAAGCAGAGTGATCTAGATCATCTAGAAAGTCATCATTCACCAATCAGATTATTAAAAGGGACAAAGGTAACGAAACTTTTGATCTGGAGTTGGCTTTGTTTGGTGCAGGATTTTGAGAGGAATTTTCCACGAGGTGTCCCAGCGACCTCTGATTTCTTTGATTCTAAGGAGTCCCAAAGAAACCCTAACATGGTAATGGTATGTATCACCTATTGATCTTCAGCATCTTAGAGATGCAAATGATTTCAACTTTTGCATCTAAATATATTTTTTGGCATAAGGCAACTCTCTGTGTTAATCAAAATTCTTCAATGCCATCTTATTTGTGGTTTTACCCATTAATGCTTAGAATAAAATGGTGTTACCTGTGAAGACTGATACTGTTTCATGCTCAGTTTAGGACTTTTACACTCAGTACATGAATGTTTATCAGGCTACGAAACAAGTTCACTCTATTAACTTATTCCCTAAAGTAATGGAGCTATAAATGCAGTGAACCTCTCTAAAAGGCGATCTTAAACCACCTTTTTCACTAAATGTGGGCACATGTTATGTAGCCCGGGTATGTAGCCAATATATTATTCATGATGTAACCCAAGTTGAGTTTCCTCATAAACATTTACCAATGAATTAAGGTTGCCTTTTACTGCATATTTACAGTTCTAATCTTATTCCAAAAAAAGGAAGAACAGCTTGTAATCTCGTGGTGGTCAAAAGCAATTTTGTCACGACCCATAACTGGCGATATTGCTGGCTAACTCACAAATCACATCACGCTAATCCCAATCATTATCACATGCACTGATGCACAACCAGATCGCGGTTCACACAAGGCAAGCTCAAGGCAATTTGCACAGAATAGAACGTTGGATTCCGCAACAGTGCGGCTGGTATCTTCGCTGCCCTTTTGACACGATTAAGTGTGGCAAAACTCTGCGCCAATCAAAACTACAAGCAAAAGGCACAACCCAAAACCTGCTCACCTTCGTCCGCCATCTTGTCTTCAGCAGTAAATATTCGGGCCCAGGCTCTCGCTTCGAGTACACCGGAAGTACAGTTGACGCAGGAGGGGAATGCAGGTCAGATTTTTTCCCGACTCTTCAGGGGCGAACCATTTGATCTTTGAGGGGGGGGGGGTCTTTTTTGGTGAGCAGGAATTTTTTTTTATGTCCCACCAGCTGATCTGGCTCCATGACGTCACGGGAAAAACCTGTTATCATCGCACCCGACTCTCGCTTAAATTTAATAAATTTTCGAATGCAAGATTGAGCCGAATCAACTGTAAATAAACCGAAATAAACAACAACCGACACGGTAGCCATATTTGTTCGTTCTCGTGAACTTTAAAAGAATGCTTTTGGGACTGGTAGTGATAACAAGTTTTTCCCGCTTTCTCGCACCTGATTGGCTAGTTTCATAGTCTCAGATCAGCTGGCATAGTGTGCAAGAAATTTTTTTTAATACAAAACACTAGCAGGAGTTTTTCTTGAACTGCAACATTTTTCCCCTTGGGAATATCAATATGATGCAGGATATTTTTTTTGTTCACCAGTTGCTGTAGGATTTTTTTACGAGAACTTGGCATGCTGGGAATTTTTTTTTCATAAAAGCCCCCCCCCCCTCAAAGATCAAATGGTTAACCCCCTAGAAGGGCGGGGGAGGGGGGGAGTGAAGTCTTTTTTTGTCAGTTTAAAAGTGGTAAAACTATTTTTGAAACAAGAAGTTTGTTTTTTTACCAAATCACTTCCACTATCACTGATCTTCACCAACAATTAACATCTTCCAAGTCTGTTCAGGTTATAATGTAAAACTCAAAAGAACTACATTGAGAACATGCTGCAGTAATTGGTAGCATCAGTGGTTCAAGTTTCACAGTAAGTTTTTCTTTTGCCGTTTTTTGTCTTTTTTTCTTTCTGTTTTGATATCTTTTTTCCCCTCTCTACAACTTCATTTGAAGATATCAGGTATGTATTGTCCTGTTTCACATTTTTTATTTTTAATGGGTATTTGCGGGTCATTATGGATTGTTCTGGGTCTAGTGTGTAATAGTCAGCAGTGGAAGGGCTAATTTAAAAATCCTGTTGCTGTTGTTTCAGAGCAAGTCATATAAGGGAAGGGGAACTGGGGCTTCAGCCATTCAACTTTTTTGAAAACTACAATGAGTATACCTGAAAAAAAAAGTTTTTTTCAACCCTCCCCAAACTTCCAAGCGCTAGTCAGACCCCTTACGTTCAAGACCAAAAATGAGAGACCATAGAATCTAAATTGATCATTAATAGTTCTCGGATGAAACTGTCTCTTCAATTCGATTTCTTTATTACTATTGGTATTACTATCAGGACAACAAGTGTTCTAGAGAAAACCATTTAAATCTTTTTCGAGCTACTCACAGGAAGGCTTTATAAATTTTTATGACTCCAATCTGCAAATAATGGCTACAATATTGACCCCAATCTAAAGTTCACCCTCGGTAAATTAGACTTAATGTAACATTCAATGCAATATTTGATTTAGGCATGTCTAACTTTTTATCCTCAGTATAATACTTCCTTGTAATACATAACATATATAATATATAGTGATAAAGAGTCTGCTGTTGAGTTTTCTATTAGGTACAGTTAATCTCTGGACAACCATAAAACACTGTGAGAATCGGTTAATGGATTATCTTAAAACATGTAATTGATTAACTTTTTCTAGGGGCATATTTTGTGAATACTTCAAATTTATAAACACAGGAAACTATATTGCTGACAGCATCTTTCCTGTTAACATAATGGCAGTAACATTACTACCACTATTACCGCTTACATAATAAGATTTTGGGATGAGATGAGTAGGTTGTCAACACTTGCCTGGGAGGCCTTGGGTGGTATAGCTGAATATATAATACTAGATCTACAAGCACATGGACAACTAAAAAGTTGCATTTCAACAGGCTGTAAACAAACAGCTACAGTTTGTGAGTTCTTTGTAACTGAACAAATGAGCAGTTTGACTGAAAACAGCTAATTAAAAGTGCTTCTTTTTTATCTCTCCGGTTATTTGCTGATAAAATAAAATGCAAACACAAAGCATTCAAGGTTTTCCTGGCCAAATAAAAACCTCTCTATTCCGTTTACCCTTGCATTCCTTGAATACCATAAACATTCCTTTAAGACTGCTCTGTATCGGGATGACAATGTTCTGACTCCTAACCTGATTAGTAATATAATTACACCCCTATCCCTCATAATAATTGATTCCTGTGCATCAAACATACCAGCCTCTTCCTTGAGCCCAAGGCCCTATAAAGTTACTATTAAGGAGAGGCTGGATACTTAGTAATTATTCAGATATTGGAATCAATATCAACAGTAATTTGTCTGAAAGTAGCAAAAGTTCTCAGCAACCTGTACAGTATTTTTGATCTTTGTAGTTAAGGTCAGTTCAAGCAGAGTTTTTCCATGGTATATAGATCTTCCAACAATAAAACTACTGAACACTGTGCAAGAGCTTTGTTATTATTATAAAAATTTAAGTGTTGGGTCCCAAACGGATTTTTTGTTGTGTGGATCCACAAAATATCCAAACCCTAACCACAGTGGTTTCGACTATTCTAAGTAAGGGTGAGCGGATGTATCTGAAACCAAATATTTTAAGGAACTTCCAGGGTTAACTGTACCAAATAAGATTTCCTCTGTGGGAGAGGTCCTAGGAGGAGGGGACTCCTGAATACAAGTCAGAGTGATAGGGGAAAGGTGCCAATGACGCCATAATTCAAACCCTAAAATTGCTCTGTTTAAATTACCAGTTGTCTAAAACCTGATCAAAATTGAAACTGCTTAATCATTTTAGTGTCATACAAATGCCACTCAAAAACCTTACATCAACCCCTCCTCCCAAAAATACCAAGTACTGTAAAATAGTTAAACCAATAATAAGGCCAATGAAATCTTTCACACAATCAAGCCACATTTACTTAGGAGGGCCCCCTGGGGTAAGATATGTATGAATTTCTGTAAAACATTTCCACCCATCCTGAAAGCCTTTTTCGTATGGAGAAACTTGTAATGAAAAGTTCTTTATTCGTTTCCAGACAATCAACAACTTCTTGGGTCACCATTTTCTTTTTTCTTCCTTCGCTTAAAGTTTGGAGTTGAGGAAGAAAGATTTCTAATAGAAGTGAGCACTTTGAAATGTCAATTCCATTAGTTCGAAGCATGATATATATTTACACAACCCAGTACACTAGTAATCTTCGAAAAATGTCACTTCAACACATCTTGCTTTCCAAATTCTTTTACTTTAACCCAAATAGAAGCACCATACTGCTCATGAAGATTCTTGAACTCAGTTCGTTGGGTTTTCGTGACACCCGTTGGTTCGAAGTTTGCGGACCTTGCAACAGTCCGGTATTTACCTTTGTCTACCACTACTGGATTACCATTGTCATAAGTGCTCTTTAAATTGTTTCTTCGACGTTCTGACTTTGATCTTTGCTGTCTCAATTGTCCTACACTAGATCTTGTTTCTAAATTAAGTGAGTGGCTCTTGAATCCTGTGGACCGTAATCTCAACAGGTCCTCAGGGCGAAGCTCCTCAAAGCGTTTTAATTCTGAAAAACTGGCAACTGACACAAACTCGTCTTCTGGTTTTGGAAGAGAGTAAACATGATCATTTTCATTGAAGCAGAACTCAGCCCCCATGGGAAGATTAGTGTCATCCTCAGCGTCAATCAAATGTCCAACTGACGGCTCAAACCTGCCCATTGACGCACGTGTCTCAAGGTCACTCCTCAGTGGCAGGTGTGTGTGGGTACTGTCATCTCCAAGATCTATTAACAACTCACTGCTATTGGCCAGGGATTTCTCCTTCTCAGGACGCATTAGACTGGGAAAATCTCTTTTATCAGATTCTGTCGAGGAAACAAGCGAAGCAGCAGTGCTGGATGCAGCACTGCCTGTCCTGGATAGCCTATGCAGTTGGCCGTCTAACTCCTCTACCATCATTTTCATATAATCAAAGTTTGCATGGCTTATTGCTTTCATCCAGGCTTCCATTTCTTGTGGCGTATCTGCACCAAGTACATAATTTCGGTTACCGCTGCCACCAAAGTTTATTTGAAATGCATACGGCTCCCCACACATTGCAAGCTCGACATGACAGTTTTCCAGAATGACAACTCCAATCGGTTCTTTCTCAAATTTCCTTTCAAAGTAATACAATAAATTTCCTTTCAACACGAACCATCGCCGCTGATAGCCTCTGTTGAGCTCTCCTTTCTTGTTCAAATATCCTTCCTTGTCGGCAGGAGCAGTAGAAATCGAATACTGAGCGACACTTCTCTCGTTGATTTTCATGTTTAGATGCTGGAACTGACATCCAAAAAACCTCCCCAAAGTGAACAGATTTTAATACAATACTTCTAAAAAACTTCTGAATTCAATATAGAAGTTATCCTTGTATTGGGACGGTTTCACCGCTATTAGCACGCTGTAGTTTGATCAAAGTTTATAACATCTTTTTCGCTTCCTGTTCACATCTGAAGTGTGTCACGTGACATAGCTTGGCAGAGCGCTTTGTACAACGAAAGAGGGAGTGGGGCTGAGTTATTGTCTCGTGACACAAACATGGCGGACGCAATTCGGGGATTTTTTTCTCTGCTGTTTTTCTGCGTTTTTGCTGCAGCGGCAAGAGAAAATACGCTCACTGCGTCAGTAATTGTGGACAAAGATGGAAAAACTCTTGTCATAAAGTCTGGAATTCAAATGCCAAATATTGCTAGTGGATCTTTTAGGGACGAGATTCAAGAAACAGGGTAAGCGGTTAATGGATCTGATCCGCCGTAGTCCGATCATACGACATATGACTCATTTATGCAAAATTTTAGCTTGGATTTTTACAAAATTTCTATCTTACATGCGGGCCTTACTAGCATACTTGTTTTGGATTCAGTCTTGAACGAAAATTGATCATCAAACATGGAATTGCATACTTTAAATAAATACCAAGTTCAAGACAGAGGTATGCTGAAGTTGAAAAATGTCTCATGTACATGTAATGCGTTACTTAGCAAAATTTAAAATCTATTTGTGTCAGTTATTTTCACGCTGAGACTGTTTTCTAAAATTTTATTTGAACTAGCACGTTTTGAAACTAATACTTGTCCAATACTCGCAATCTCCGCTTTCCTTTCTCAATGTCTGTTTCTCTCATGAATTTGCACCCCTCTCATCTTAGGGACCGATCGTTTATTACGTCCCAGGGGGGGCGGTGGTTTTCCAAAAAATCCCAGTGTATGGAAATTGTACCCCCCTCAATAAATGTCAACGAAAAACTAT
>JAOBRG010044006.1:8183-22124 GCA_027574985.1 Umimayanthus nakama | reverse complement strand
ATCCTCCAGCAACTTGTCTCGCAATGCCATTGCGAGACAAGTTGCTGAGAAAATTGCACAGTGTAACAGGGCCTTAAGCCAGCACACCGGCATACCAACTATATCAACAATAGGCCAAACATTTATGCATACACAGGCTTACTAGTACTACAAAACAGATCCCAGGGATTGTGGTCCGATTAATTGCAAACAACCTAAACAAGAGGAAAACAGAGAAACAAGTAGAGATTGATTTCTAGACTCAGGTCACATATTAGCTCTTCTGGTAAACGTTCTTTAACAGTTTATTTATTTATTTGTTTATTCATTCATTCCTTAGTTCACGCGTTCATTTTTTTCTTTCCTTCTTTTTTCTTTTTTCTTTGTTTTTTTTTCCCTTTTTTCATTATTTAATTAACTGATAAGTTAACGAAAAGAAAAGCACTGGTTCTGGACACAACTGTCTGCAAGACAGATTAAGGTCTTTACAGGCCTGTACGGTACTTTTAGGGAGGGCGCTTGTATTGAGTTTGGCCGCTTATTAATAAGGTTTTTTATCCATCAACAAAACAAACAAGAAAGAACACTACTCTTACTTTAAACCGCGTACTGAGTTTACGATTATTTAAGGATGGAGGGTGGGAGGGGGAGGGGGGGGGCTGGGAGGGGGCGCTTGCTCGAGGCTGGGTGCTTGTTCGAATGAACACGGAAAGTCAATACATGTAAACACCGTTACCCTGAGTTATTGACGTTGGCAAACATTTTTGCCGTAACACTTCCTGTTTATAAAAGAAAAACACGGTGACATCGACGAGACTTTTTTTCATCATAGACTTCTAAATACGCACCAAAACAAGCCCAAAACCATTTAAGACAGCTGTTTGCAAAATTTATATACTACATGTATTAAAAATGCTGGATGGGGCATGCAGATGTTATGTATATTGGTATGTTGATGTTTGATAAATGTGCAGTTTGCAACCTCTAACGGTCGGTGCTCGTTTTGTAGTATGTGATTCTGCTATTTTGCGCTGTGTTTATGTTTAAATTCGCTAATTTAATCGTCGAAATTAATTTGTTTTTCGTGTTGCTCTTTCCTCCATTCTGGACACAGCTCAGTCGGTCAAAGTTCATTCCTTTAAGATTTAAAGTACTCCAAAGAACAGTAATAAAGCCTTATTTATGTTCTTGTCAGTAGGCAAAGCTTTTGCTTCAGTTTCAATCATCCGACAACAGAAACTTTTCCGTTTGGTATGGTGATATACTAACACATTACACGTCATATTCAGCCAATTAAAACGCTGGAAAAAAACCGTATTAAACGGAAACAGGCTGACCTATTTAATAATATATCTCATGGTTCTTAGCAATTTTGTTAAAACTTTTTTATATTTAAAATTTTTTCATACATATGTATCTACGTTTTTCCTTATCTATTTGTAATTTTGATGTATGAGTTGTTTTGGTGTAGCGCCCCCGATGAGCTGTGTTTAAAGCTAAATACCATCATCATATTTTCGGTTTATGGAGCATATCTCTCTCATTTTGTAACGTAACCCTATAAACCTATACATCACTGAACAGCTTATTAATTTCTCTAAACAGCTGTTTAATTTTCATCTGGAACTTCAAATAAATAAAGAGAACAAACGAAACGCCTCGTTTTCTGACTTTTGTTTTCCCTTTCCGGCACCTATTATTATTTTTTCATATCTGACACTATTCGCAGTCCAAAACTGTGTCAGCGTTTTTTGTCCACTTTGTTTGTGTTTTACAGCCAAACGAGCGGGAGATAGCAACGACTTGAGTTTTATCGCAACTAATTAACACAAAGCTGATAGAAACGACCAACCACAACTGAATTCAGAGCATTAATAAAGAAAGCGATGACTGATGGCAAGATGTCAAATTTCAGTTCTTAAAGTTACGCGTCTGAATCCTCGCTTTGTTGCCATTCATCATGCAACACTGTTCTACAGCACCATTTTGACCCTCTAACAGAATATTTTAAAACTATAACAATTCCCAATAATAACAGCGTTACAATTTTTTTAAAAAACAGAAAAGACTTGCAAGAACGATTTGGCAAAAGAATGAAAAAATCACAAAGGGTACTCTTTCTCACTCAACGTCAAAGTGAATGCACGCCATTCCATTCGGCTATTCCTTTCTCTACCCTTGAGCCCACGTTTCACCGCGTCAGCGGGTTTCAAAAACGACCGAGAAGCCAGACATGCGCAGAAGAGAAGAGCTGTGGGGTCAACAATGACAACCTCGTCCCTGGGTACGAGGTTGCGAGAATGAATGCACGTGATTATACTCGGTCAACTGACTTGGTTTACCCTTTACCCGAAGTTCTGCGCGTGCGCAACTCGTAACCAGTCTCGGCCGAGCGAGTCCAGGACAAAAATCCCAGGACAAAGATCCCAGGAAAAAAAATCTTTCCCGACAAAATGACACAAATACAGAAACGAATGACTAAAAAATAGCGTAGCAGCCATTATTTTTTGATCGAGCAAGTGTATGGCAAAGATCTCAAAAACGAGATAAGTAGAAACAGATTCAATCTCAAAAAATAACCCATCGGGGCAGAAGGACAATTTTCTCAAATTGATACCCTGGTTTCCAGGCTTCGCCGGCCGCTGTTCAAGAACAGCGAGTTTACCTCTGGTCTCCGATTCCAGGGTATCAAATTGACGGCCTATGACACCAATAGGTTTCGCTGCTTCACTTCGTTCGGCAGCAACAATTTGTAATGGGTATGATTTGCCCCACTCACTAACTCAGCTTCTTTTACTGATGAAGTGATAGCTGTTTGCCAAGTTACTCAAACAAAATTGACTATCCGGCCGACTCACATATAGAATAACTAACAAACATTTTAATTGATCGCGTCACCACTTTGACGTATGTATACGGACGCGGAGTAGACAGAAATGCTGCCTATAGAATGTGCATATAAATTTTGTTATTCATGCCGGCTGCACAATCTTACTAGTTAAAAGCAACTTCAAAATACCTGTTGCTGTAACTAGGCAAAGACTGACTTATTCTGTCACTACCTTTTCATATAACTTATAAGCTACGTACTTTTTCTATAATCTAAAAAACGCAAAAGGAGAGCGTTAAGGCTGAAAAGTCTGTCAATCAAACTTCATTACCACTGTGCGAGAAGATTGTCGGTCGTCAAGGTAATTATACAGTTATTCTCCCCACACTTTGAATTATTTTCTTGTTCTTTGCAAGCACTCGACCACTCTTTTGACAAGTTAGTAATTAGTTGACGATTTTAATGTCACAACCATTGATACAATGATATAGAAGCCACTTAACATGCAGTAAAACAGAACTTCTATTTCTGACCATAGTTTTCTTGTACTAGTTTGTTTTCTGCTTGTTTCCCGTTCCCTCAGGGACAATACTCTTTCTGGAGCAGTAGAGTAATAAAAGTAGATTTCGGGAATATGTACACTGATTCATCCAGATAGTTCATTCGGCCACACTGTGGTAGTTCTAGCATAAATTATGAACTTAACAACATAAAATACTGAGTTACACCACGAGAAACCAAACTTGAATTGATAAACATTTTTTTGTCAAGTTCTGGTCTTTCTATTTCATCAGTTAAACCGCAGTTTTAAGAACATTACAAGTATAACAGAAGAAAAGGGTAATTCTTTCATGAATTTTACAGTTGAGATTTTCTACAAACGAAATCTATTTGGTTGGTTCGGTATTTAAAACCCCTATCGAATATTCTGATATTCATTACGCAAATCAGAGAAAAACTTTCCCAAACCTACAGAAAAAACATACAAATTTAAATTATGAATAATACAAAGCTGGCCTGCAGTGCACGATATCTGGATATTGTATTTCAAATACAAAGCATTCAGTTCTAGAAACTTTTCATCTTGCACAGAAAGCGCAAGAATTCAAAACATGAATACAGAATTTACGAATCAAGTTATTGCTTGCATTCAAACCTCAACCAGCTTTTTCTTGACCCTAATTAATATTGAAAAAGAGGAACAATTAACAATTTACTCCTTTCTACTTTCTAAATATAAACTTATACCAAAACATGCAAATAAACTAAAATTTGCCTGGAATAATTATTGAATAAAAACTATGAAAGAAAAAACGAAAAGCTGGCTTCGGATAAAAATCGACCAAAACTGAATGCTTTAAAGAACGCCGGCTGAAAGATCAAGCATTTTCCTTGATTTAAATTCCGAATTCTCTAGTTCATAGGAGCTATTTCGGTGTTCCTGAGAACAATTTAATATAAACATTATCCACGAACGAATTTACTTCTTTCTTAGAAAGCAAAGTTCAACCTACTGCCTCCATCCGGTGAAGGGAATTGAGACATTCTCTTGTTTAAAATGCTAAGAGTTTGTTCTAAATTCACAGATTATTTACAATCGAAGAATTGTGTCGATTATTTTAACAAAAGTTAAATTTCTGTTCATTACCAAAACATTGTCAAAATTCTTTCTCAGAAAGACGAGTTCTGACAACTAGATTATTTATGCTGAGAAAATTGCACTTTCTCGAAATTTACACATGAGACCTCTGACTAAATCGAAAGCAGACGAAATGTTCTGCCACCAAAGCACAATTTAGGAGTTGCCTCAACCAACATTGAAACTTTTATCGAAATGTTTAAAACTGTCAATTTTCCAGCTAACTAAAAGACGGCGACAACAAATTTAGTAAAAAACTAAAAGGTACGATAACGGAAGGTTTCCATTTGAAAACAGACCCGAGCTGTCAAACGCAAACATATGCAACGATAAACATATTTTAAAACACATAATCGCATTTTTCAACCTCTGCACACCTAGTAAAAGCTAGTCGTTAAGATGATTTCTTGCTTGAACCAAGATCTAATCGAACACAGGCCGATTCGGTGTGCTTATTTAAATAAGATTTTAGAGCGAATGTCCTGTCACAGCGCTCACAGCGAAATTCTTTGAGCGGGGAATGTGTTTGCATATGAGCTCGCAAATTTGACCGATCGGCGAATGATTTGTCACACTCTTTGCAAGTGTAAGGCCGTTCGCCTGTGTGCGACCTCTTATGCCCTTGTAGCAGCCAGGGACGACTGAACGCTTTACCACAAATCTCACACTTATGATGGAGTTTGTGGGTAAGAAGATGCATGGAGAGAGCCGGCATTGACACGTAAACTTTTCCGCAATGCTCGCACCTTTTAGCAAGCTGACCATCCAAGCTGCGATGAGTTTGTTTGTGACGGGAAAGATTGGAAGAGGTCGCGTATGTTTTGTTGCACTCACCACAAACGTAACGACCGGCTTTTTTTATGTTATTCCCGGGTTTCACCTCTTTTGGAAGAGAGTTCAACTGGTCGCCATTCGCTTCCTTTTCGGTACTCTTGCAAATTTGATTGTCATTCGCTAAAGTTGCGGGGTTTTCCTCATTTACATCTGAGATGCATTCTCGTTTGTTGTCGGCGTGTTTTTGTGCTTCAAAGTTATTTTCTTCGCTCCCAGGAGCATTTAGGTCTGAGGTCTCGTCGCCATTTTCACTTTCTCCTAAACACAACCAAATATAGTCAGCGTGAACAACAGGTGTTACCGAATCAACAAACTCAATTTCGCCCTGTTACTCAGGCAAAAAATTGTAATATCTCCTGTAGTATGCCCTGACAGCCGAAACTAGTAGGTTGGGGAAAAAATTAAAGAAAAACCTAAACATAATTTACCTTTTCTCGGGAATTCTCGCTTGGTGGAAGTTGATAGGGGATTTCCGTAGTCTTTGCGTTTTTTGATCAAGAAGCTCTTTGGCATCGCTGTGTGTCGCTAGTAGCGTCCTTTCGTCTCAGCATATCTCCAGGCAATATAGAACTTTCCCTAGGAAAGCTATACTGAGAATCTTTCTGTGTGTTTATTCCTCAGTATTGTCATCATACGGTCTTGATTTAGACATCTTCCATTACGTTTGTCTCCCAAGACAACATGCCTTCCTTAAAATGTTCCTATTTGAACCGGAAACAGCCACTAAATTTTCATTCAAATAGCAGCCCCCACACAACCCAGCCACGCAGCCTCCAACAAACAAATTCTACTGGCTGCGGCAGCGACTTTCACCTCAAATAAAATGCTTTTTCCTAATCATCGCCAAATAATGAACCAAAACTTAGGAAACTGTTGAGGCTAGTAAGACAGATTCCGCTTGGGGAAGAATTCGATTTCAGATTTTTATCGTTTTGGATTGACTTAGAGACAACGTTCGCAAGGCTTGCAGAGCGAGCGTTTTTGAACTGTGTTGACCTGCGAAAAAAATATAAGCTCGGGCACTTGTTGGTAACCACGCTGTGGGAGCCACCTGTTGCCAGGCGCTCGCTCATCTATATGCGAAATGACACTGATAATTAATGCATGAATTGGCTCTCTTAAAATGCTGTATATTCATAAGACAGGCCAGAATATCGCTTTGCGCGCGGCCAGAAATCTCCTCGAAGCTTCAACCTGGAATGTGATTGGTCAAACGAGGCGAAAGGCTATTCAAGAATATCGTTATTTAAAAACTGTTTTGATCGGCTTATCGAAAATACAAATAGTAGCATCGATAAATCGCGTAGTTTTGAGCCACCTCGACCCTAAGTAAATAAGTAAATCCGTCTCATTGGCATATGATTTTAGAATAAAGTGAAAACGTTTTCAATTCAGCTAGAGTCTAAAATAGTCCGATTCTCGAGACACGAGAACTATTATCATCTGATTATTCGACTGGGCTGACGTGCAAATGCGTCAAACAGGAAAAATATATTACAAAGACCGACTATAACAAATTTAGTTTCTTCATAAATAACTTGAAATAACAAGCAAAATTTCCGGCAAAATTGCTTTCCTTGCAAGTTTATCGCTATAATCAGTTTATCTTTGAATAAAAAATAGGAAATGACCAGAACTATATTTTGGCTTTCTCTTCTCCCACGCTAAAACACACGGTTGAAGCATAGTTTTAAAAGTGACACCAGATTGAGTGACGTGTATGTCTAAATCAACTTGTTGCTTTTAGAAAAGTCTGTGGCCAGGATATTTAAATTTGGATTTGAACTACATACGCACAAAAGCTTGTTTAAACAGGCAAAAGCTGATCTAAGGACGATGGAGATAATCACAGGATCCGCAAAATAGTAACTTTGGTAAAAAATGTTCATCCGAATCGCCGAAAATGCCGGTAACCATTACAAATCTTTAAAATTAAGGCAAATCCAATCAAATTTATAAGGTTTTCCTCTCTGGAATGGATTGTAATGGTACTAGTACTCTTACTTATGACTAAAGAGCTCGAAACAGTTTTTTTACAGTTTCGTATGTATCGCACGCGCGTTTTTAAAATTTAAGCCATTGGCTGGCACTAAAACTCTTGTTAAATTGAGTGAGCCGAATGGGTCCTAATATAGATACAATAGCAAGCCTATTTCTCTAGCATATTAACAACTTAAAACAACTATGTGCGTCACCAGTGTTTAAAATAGTTTTCTCAGCAAAACCTAAACGATATAAGCCGGGAGAACAAGGCTTGTTCATTCTGTCCGGTATGCCAAAAAAGTAGCACGAAAATACAAATCCGTGAAAGCAATGTAACACATTAGAAGGCACTAAATGCATAGTCTGATATGATTACTGCCTGCCAAAAACCGCTTCAAAAAGAAAAACAATACATGTAAATGATCACTAAAAACTTCACAGCTTTTAAAAAAACTGATTAAACAAGATAAAATGAAAATAAATCCACAACTTAAAAACATTATTAATTTTAATTGCATGTTGGTAAGCACCAAATCCAACAAAGCCCAGTGAGAAAATACTTCCTTGACTTAATGAACTATATTCAAAATATTTAGCTTTCTTTTGGTTGCCTGGACAACGAAGCATTAACCTTCTTTGTGATTGCTTCGTAGAAAACATAGTTGCCCGGATTTGTACACAAATTAACGTTTAAATTTCGGCAATTTCAGCGAACAACTACTCACTCAGCATTCTTTAGCTTTAAAATACAAGTAGTACGAAATAATCAGTTTTTGACGCTTTATAATGGCGACTGTCGGCCGAAAATTATGTTAAATTATGTTGTGCACCCGCTTGGAAGAAGGAACGGGGGTGGGGGTGGGGAGAATTCACCAATGTTAGTAGCACGGGATAATTCTACTGACTTGATCTCCTTAATTTTTGGCTTTACGAGATGTTTGACAGAATTGCATGTTATATGACTATGAACTAAAATCTAACGGTATGTGGTATGTTGTTAAAAAACTGGGTTCACAAGTAGTTCTTCATTTTATTACAAAGCGATTAAGAAACAACACCGAATAAAAAAGAAGTGTTCAAAAAGTACAGTCAGGTAACGCGGAGAGAAGGGTTAAGAGAATTAAAGAACTCTCTCCCACTCCACGAGCCATCTAAACCACTACTACATTTCTACAAGTCTTAAAATGTTACTGAAAAATTTTATATTTTCACTCCAATCCCCTCCCGGCTTCATCCAAATACAAGTACTGGATGAGCCCAAGGTTTTAGAGCAGGTGCATAGCGCCTGACAGTATAAGTTCAAAATAAATTTTTATTTGCAATTTAAGTTTGATATGATGTAAATTGGATGTAATACGTTTCATATTCTGGAGTGTTTAAATGCTAATTTAGTTTGGCAGCTGAATAAAGGCTTGATTGAATGGTTTGATTGATTATTTATTGAAATTGGTCAAAGAGATACAAAAAAATTGTGGATATCAAAGTTGTTGATAGATGTGTGAATAAATAAATAAAAATTCAATAAATAAACAAATAAAATAATTATTTATTTTTAGTCGATAACGTGGGGAGAGGTCGCCCTCATTCCCGAGCCAAAGGCTCGTGTTAAATACGCTCCACTAGTGTGTTAGCGGTGTGGAGAAAGATGGTCGCCCAAAGTTCAGCCCCCAACCAGGCCGGAAATTGAACCCGGGACCTTTTGATTGGTAGTCAGAGATCTAACCAACTGCGCCAACGTCACACACAGTAAAATTTCAATGAAATTTCAAAAATACAGTACACTCTTTCTTTTTATAAGTTGTTTGTTTATACCTATAAAATATATTTCTTATAAAAAAGAAAGAGTGTAAAAAAGCTCAAAAATAAAAAGATTCTAATGTTTTTGTGAATTTATACAATCATCTTGCCGGCGTACAATGTCGATACCAACGCAACGTCGATTTCGCCTCAAACTGAACGTAAGAAGTCTGGCCTTCTATGTGGCAACTCTGTATGTTAACCCAGCGGATAGGCCTTTTGATTACACTATACCGGGTAGCTTGTTGTTAAAACCATAGTGGATAAACCTTATGGTCTGCACAATACCAGATAGCCTCGCACGTTTTGTATGAGTCAAATATCCAAGAGTGCCCATCCCCCTCTTCTGTTTGAACTATAGCGGATGCATGCTTCTTTTACTGAATAAGAACCAGTAAGTTTGGGCCGAAGTTCACTGTTCCTAAGTTTTTGCACAATTTGAGCCTCAATTGTTCTTAGCTTGTCCTTAATTTTTTTTTCCAATAATCATTTTGCTATAATGCCAACATTTTTTTAGTGGACAGTGTTTACAGGGCAAATTTGTTAAGTTGTAATATTGTTTAATCTAGATTTTGAAGTCAAAACACAAGTTGCATCTCTTGTCGACGTCTCAGTTGTGACGTCACCTAATTAGAGCCAAAAGATGTGTTAACAAACAAAGTCAAAGAACAGTTACACCAAAACTTTTTCCTGTTGGTAAAGTAGCAATAATCTAAAGCCCAAACTTAATTTTACCAATTGTTAGTTAAACTGTATAACATTTGTCAAGGAACCCTGAAATCTCTCAAAAATCAAAAATTTAACCTTTTGCGCTGAAGAGCTGCGCACTGCAAAAGGGGGGAATGACAAGATTTTTTTTGCATGATTTGCGATTTCAATCCCCCTGTCACGACGTATTTAACCTTTACTTAATACCAGACGTAGCCCATTTTATGAATAGTACAGTAACTGTCTATGTAAGTTACTCTCCTTAACTCTGACGTTTACAAGCTTCGTACTGATGCAGCTCAGAACAGAAATGTTACAACTACTGCTACTATTAAGCTATTCAACACTACGTACTCCGTACATGTTACTAAGTTTTATTACAAAAGTTGAATGGCTAGCACCATCACATAGTAGTTTTGAGGTAAAAAGTTCACATGAATGGGGGCATTTTTCGATCACAGTGTATTACTAGATGTTTGGGGCTCGTGCTTTCGTCAGAGTTCTCCAACCAGCCATAATTAACGTCGCTGTGACCTGAATGGAATTGTTGAATGAAAACTATGACGATGTACGAGGTACTAAATCGATAGCGCGATTCTAATCGCTAAGACATTTCCTAAAGGATTGCGTTCGTACATCAATTGAGCTCCGGGCTTTTCACCGTATATCGACAGGAAGCCACTCCATTTGCCCGAGAGATATCAGCAAGAGGAGGTGTTTTTTTTTATCTGACTCGTCCCCAGCCTTCTCCAGTTTGAACTTCTGGGTAAGTTAAGGGAGGATTGGGACGAGAGAGAAGAACCTCCTCCTCAATTTACTCAGAAATACCAACTGGTCCGCACGGTTGGGAGCAAGCCTGAGTTGTGAAATCAGAGGTTGCTGGGCAACAACAGCCTCGTCCTCCCTTAACGTTCCGGTCGGACCACCAGAAGAGTGACTGAGGTGGGTGGTTGGGTGTTTTTTGCTAGCATGCTTTTTTTTCATAACTCCATCTGGCTTACAGAATCTTTTACACCAACTGAAATTTTCTTTTTGGCGTTTACAACGTGCAGAAACTTTTTTCAAGCTCCTGCGCTATTCACCCTCACTGCCCCCATCAGTTTTCTAGTTGTAAATCTTTCAGGTTTCAGAGTCAAGGTTGAAACCAGCATTTCGGTTGGTCGTTGCACAGAAGCCTCAACTGATCTGGGGGGAAGGATGTGACAGTGCCGGTATTGTGCAAGTTGGTAGGATCTCTTTACTAAAATATATTTCTTTGAAAAAATGTTGCAAACAAATGGTAAAATAATGTTGGTGTTAGTAACTTGATCATAATTCTGATGGTCAGTTCCATGCTCCAGATTTTTGAAGGATTGTTTAACCAATTTTCTTTAGGGCTGGAACGAAACTATGAAACCTGATGAACTGTACAACAAAATTCGAACACAAAGATTATTCTAGCCTTTGCTTGCAATGATCTTCAGAGAAATATACTTTTAATGAGGAAATTCAACTCGTTTATCACGCATGCGTATTTAGGTGACCGTCCCCAATTCAAGTCACCGGCGCCACTGCAATACAACTTCAAACATGAAGCGTTAGCCGACCGGCTATCCATATCTCTCTCTTGCTCCGCGACCACGGCGCGCTGGCGTGATATTAGACATCGGCGGCGCTTTAAAAGCGGTCAACTAGCGCCAACAGTCGTTTCTTCTCCATCTCACGACTCTCTTTGCTTCTTGCGTCACCGACGCTAGCAGCGAACTCTAAAGAACAAACATCCAAGTGTTACCATCGGTATAACTGGAATTTAGTGGGGCTTTATTTAAAACCTGAACCCAACAATTTTGACGATTCTTTCACAGCATCTGTATGATTTAGAGTGGTAAGGTAGAAGTAGGGTCCATGTCAAGCACTTTCAATGACAGTTGCGCTCAACCATCATGAAAAAGAAATTAAAAACTAGAAAAAAGGTAGAAAAGTAAGGCTTTTTAGGACAAATGAAAAATTAGAAACTTTTAGAATTGTAGGGCCACCAACATTCCTGCTTAGAATCACTAAATACAGCCGGTAAACCGGACGACCAGGTTTAGAACTTACACATCCACGATAGAGCTGAGAAGTGTGGTTTGATGACCAAACAGAAGCTGACCGGCCTTATGTAGTTTATTTTTCGTCAGGTTTGCTGGAAGGCTTACGTTAACAGAGCGTTAGCCCTTGTCAAAACAAGCCCAGGTTAAACATCGATCTTAACAATTCAACGCAGGATAAGTTCGACGTTTATCCCAATTAAGATCGACTGATTGCGACGCAGTCATTTTAAACGATTGGATATTTCTATTAGTAGAACGGCATAAGAGCGATTGGTGGAATTTCGGTCGACCCAAAGTGTAAATTTACTTCAACGTATAATAAATTTCGACGTTTAACCCAGGCCTACGTGCGAAGAGGTTTACTGGACGACTGAAGTTGTGCATTGCCGATATCTTGAAACAGAGTGTAAGAGCGTGTGACTTATAAACAGTACATACCTCGCATCACATTCTTGATGTCGTTCATAGACCCGCCATGTTGGTTTAACAAAGCCAACACTCTTTGCTTTATCTGAAACAGAAAAACTCTTCAGTTGAAAGTCAGGTATTTTGAAGACGTCAGGAACAAAACACAAGAAACAAACGCAAAACTACTAAGATTATTGAAGTAATCAAACAGCTGGTTAGTTAGGCCTATAGTAATGACCAAACTATTATCCGTTTAATTGTCCAATTAACGATTTTAAAAGTGGACAGTTTCTTTTACTATGGAAACCACGAAAGTGTTCAGATTAGGAAAAAAACTGGATAGTCTATCTTCAGCCAATCAAAAGTCGAGAAAAAATCGAATCAGTCAATGAGAACAAAGCAGAGGTGCGCTTCAGCACTATGGCGCGATAGAACAATTCGCATGACTCTGTCTCTGGAGTCAATTTTCAGAAAACGCCAGAGTTTTCTCAGTATTTGCAAATTTTTTCTCTGAACGTTAGCGACACTAATCAGAATAACCAAAGCCGAAGGTTGCCTGTACTGCAAGAAGAAATTTGAACGGCAGAGAAGTGACAACGTCAACAAAAACACATAAAATAGCACCAAGACATGGTTGAATGTCTTCCACGAGTAGCAAGGGCAGCGTCACGAAGGAAAAAAACAACAATTGGAAGACTAATCTGGACTGTTTAATTTTTAAAATAAGTAATAGGACTACCTGCGGCCCTGTCCAATTAGGCTGTCCTCAGAATATTTTTTATCCAATTCTGACAGCATGTAGTCCTATTACGACTACCGGCATATGCTATTAAACCGCTACAGAGACTTTGGTTTGGTAAACCCAGTTTTCAAGTAACATCTAACTGTTTTCAGAGTTTTTAAAAACAGTAAACATATATGACGCCATTTTTCATTTCATGTTATCGTAAAAGTTATCATTCGGGAATGAAATGGCGGTAAAAACATTGGAGGATCGAAAATACGGCTCAACTGATCAGACCAACAAATCAACGTGCCTAACTCCGCACTAGCACGAGCTTGTTAATTGAGAAACGTTTGGCCAGACTTCGTTCCTCAACGAAAATTTCAATTCCGTACGACTACGGGGATGATCGCGTTCTGGAATGAAGTTTTAGTTGACGTCGTGTAAACGAATACAGAGACTCCGAATGGAACCGGGTCAAGTTCGTTCGAGCACTGAAACGAAATTCTATCGGTGGTTTCATATAATCACCGCCTAACTTTACCCCAGCATGCGAGACTCTAAACTTACGAAAACCAAAGTTAGTTCATTCAGTGTATTTAGATGCAACTTTTATTTCACAAACACAGCTTGGTGTTATGACAAAGGGTGTTCAACTTAACCATACAACTATATATGCACTTAGTTTGTAACTGAATTTCAATAGAACAAAAAAATTTGGGGGATGAAATACTTTCATGCCCTCGTTCTTGGCGAGTAGCCGTCGGCGCTTCCTTCTTACGTGTTTTGTTGTCAGAGTTGTGGAAAGAATTTGAGACAGGGCAACAGGTAGGGTTAGGGCCAGTTAGGGTTAGGTTTAGTTTCAATTTTATCGAAGCACGATCGGTTTTGTCAGGGAAAAAAACCCTAATGTTGTTAAAAAACACAAAACGTATTTTGTGGGGGGGGGGGGGGGGGGGCGTCAACA
>JAOBRG010043895.1:8682-22126 GCA_027574985.1 Umimayanthus nakama | reverse complement strand
CTAACTCACCGTTGCAAATCACCGAGTGTAAAAATTTCATGACAACTCGCACTGTTAGATTTGTCTGCCTGTGATTATTCCATCACACCCCTACAAGCTTTACTGTAGGAAGCACAAAAATGACTTACCGGTATTTAACAAGTAGTGGTCCAAGTAAGAATTAAGAGGCCAATGGCTAAGAATGCAAAAAATAAAACTGCTAACTGCAGATTGCACCAAAGTTATTATTTTTATTATTATTATTATTATTATTGTTATTATAATTACTATTATTGATGTTGATTATTATTTTGTTATTATTTAAAGCACTCACCAGTTGTTACATTGTTTTATTTAACTCTAGTTTACCAGTTCATTCCTTTATGGTGAAAACTATATTAATTGCAACAAGAATTCCATGTGTGGAATGAAGAAAATTGGAACCCTTTCTTGGTTATTGTTTTGTTGTCTCCCAATTGGATAAAATCTTGTAGCTTAAAAGCAATGTAGATTTAAAACAATATTTATTGTGTTTTTTCTCAAAAACGTGTTGTGTAAAGGTTGATGTATTCTCAGTATGAAAATCTAATCATTTCATTGTGGGAAACTGCAGAACAATAGAAGGTGTCATAGTTTTTAAATGGATTATTACTAAATAAATAAATCAAATTTGTCTGGTCTTGTAGGGTTCAAAATAGCCACCAGTTACCGGTGATAGCCAGCAGTTTTAGGACCTTGCCAGCAATTTTTGTTTCCACGTAATAACTTAACATAAAGCACCAGCGGAACTGCCTTCACTAATTCAATAGTGTTTGAACATCAAAACTGTTTTTCTTCTAAATGGCGCTTTGTTTTCATTTAATGCTGGTGAGCTGAGGTCATGTCCGGTTACTCAAAACACACCCATTTTTAAAGCAAAATTGCCATGTCTGATTGGTTGAATTACACCCAGCATGTAATAAAATTCGACATACATTTTGATACTTATAAAATGGCTGGCAAAAATTTTGGGCTACATGAAATAGCCTACAAAAATTGGTATATTTTGTGAACACTATTTTGGACCCTGTCTTGTCTTGTAAGCTAAAAGTAAGTGCCACAAGTAAGGAGGTTTGTAGACTTGAACTAGGCAACAGAACCTACTTTCATAATTGATGCTTTTTATCTGAATAGCTTTATACATGTTGTGTCATCTGAACCAAGCTTTGACACTTTCATTTCCAGTGTGGAAACAAGGAAATCACAATGGCTCCCACCTGCTGAACTATGGAACAGTAAATTTGGACTGCCATATGGATGGGAGGTTGGCCTTGATGATCAAAACATAAGATATTACATCAAGTAAGTGTAGGATACTCTGTAGATCTGTTAGTGCTGTTCATCTGTGGATTATACTTTAAAATTGAAAATTAGATAATTTTCTACACACCTGTTGTCGCGAACTCTCACTTTTATCGGAACCACATTTTTTGTCATGCAGCCATGTTAACAAGAGCACTACAAGGGAAGATCCACGCTCTGAAGCAGACCAGGCGACCCACTTGCATACAATGGTGAGTCAAGTTAGGAAGCCTGTGGTGTGGAGGAAAGAAAGGAAAAGCTGAATAATATGGTTCTACAGTGTATTACTGACCTGAGTGTTGTTACATCAAAACCTTGGCCAGTTCTAATGTATATACCAGTCATTATTAAATACCAAACACTGGATATTAAAATTCTGGTAACTTGATTGGCTCTCTACTCGGTATAAATCTTATATACTGCAGTTTGTCCAAATATGGAAAATGACAATTTTATCATGGAAAGTTTTACCTTAAAATAGCTGAAAACTCATGTTTTTAGAAAATAAAATTATTTAGTGTTTGGTATTCAACAATTTAAGCAATCATTTGACTCACGCTTGTTGAATGTGAACCAATGATAGCTGACTCGGTGCTCTGCACCACACTCTCCTATCCAAAAGCTCATATCCAATGGGCATTCTTAGAACAATTGTTTTAAAATTATTATGCTTGTAAATTAAAGAAACTGCACAATGTACGTGTAATGATATGTTATTAATTTTAATTTTATATCTACATGTACATGTATAAAGCTATATACAGTTAAAATTATTTTTATATATTTGTATGTTAAATTATATATCATCCAATTTTAGGTTATATCTACGTGTATATGAAAATATAATAAGATTGATAAATCTGTAAATCATTCATTTTCTTTACCCAGATTCCACCCAGAGCCAGGAAAGTTAAAATTGTGAGGGACGAAATCATTGGTAAGTAAACTCAATCCAATTTTTGGTTTTATGTGGGTGTAGGGAGAAACCTGCCATCAATTTTTTTTGTCTATGTGTGTATTTACACCTTGCTTCATTACCAAAAGTTGTGTATGCCTTATGTTGAACCATGTATGTGCTTGTTTTACTACTGTTTCAATAGTAATTATCTAGTATTTGAAATCAAGAGATTCAACAGCTTTCATACTGTAACTCGTTGTTGTCAGTACCAACTAGATTTTTTCTTCCTTTCAAACAGGTCTATGATTTATGTATAATTTTAATTATTGAATACCAGCCAGGCACTGGATATTGAAACACTGGTAATCTGATTGGCTCTCTACTCATGGTATAAATCCTATATAGTGCAATTTGTCCAAAAATGGAAACAGACAATTTTATCACGGTAAATCTTCCCTTAAAATGGCCAAAAACTGGACTCGGCAAAAAAAGCAATTAAAGATGTTTTTATCAAGTGTTTGGTGTTTATTCCACTCGTGCTTGGTGGATATGAGCTTGTGATACATGTAGCTGACTTGGTGCGCCACACCTCGTTCCACTATCTAAAAGCTCAAATCCAATGCAATGGGAATAATTGTTAAATATGTAATAATAAGCAATCTTGCCTGTATCACGAATTTCCGTTCCTCACCTGTCTTTGTTATCTGAAATTTCAGGTTATGGTTTTGTTGCTGGAAGTGAAAAACCAGTGGTGATCCGTTCTGTAATCCCGAGTAAGCCACAATTCTGTATTGTTTTGAAAATGTTCAGTTGCTGTAATAAAAGCGCCCAGCTGATCAACGGCAGGTTTATAGGAGGATGCAAGAGTGATGCATCATTGGTTAAGGTGTTGATTTCATCAACATCTTCCCTAAATACGATATTTGAAGTGCTTTAAGGTGTTCTTAAATGCTCTATTAAAGGCATGCATTGAGGTGTTTATTGTGGTGTTCTTTAAAATATACATCGAGATTCATACTTTAAGGTGCTCTTTATGTTTTACCCTTCAGGTGTGCTTTAGGGTGTAATTATTACAGATGATCTTTAAGGCGAGTTGTAATATCTTTGTTGTGGTGTTTTTTAAGATGTGCATTGAAATACATGCTCTAAGGTGTTCTTTAGGTTGTAGTTTCAGATGTGCTTTATTAAGGTGTGTATCAAGTGTTCTTTGGTGCATGCTTTAATGTGTGCCTTGACGTGTGTTTTGAGGTGTTCTTTCAGAATGGTGAATGATACTTACATTCGGATAAATTTTCCTTCAGGTGTACTTTGAATAGTGTAGTATGTACTTTGAAGAGGTGACAACTTAAACAAAAAAAATATATTTTAAAGATTTATGATAAACTGTTTTTATACAATAATTTACCAGATGGTCCATCACATGAGATCCTGTTTGCAAATGACCAAATTATAAAGGTTAACGGGGAGGATGTCAGAGATGCACCCCAGACTGATGTCATCAACCTCATTAAGTAAGTTAACTTGTCGGGTTGGGCATTCCCAGATTTGTGCACAGAGAAATTCTCTTATACAGTGATTTTCAAAAACTGTAGCTGTTTTAAATCAACACAGCAAACAATGGAATTAAGGGCTTCGGTGAACCTCAAACCTTTAGTTTTGCAGTAACCAACAGTGTACACATTTTATATCATAAAAAGTTTGACGTACATAATGTAAAACAAAATTACCTTTTATTTAATTGTATTTGCATAAAAACAAACCACAAGGGAAGAGCTACAGTCGATTGAACCTCAAACTTTCAAAACTTTCAGTGTTGCAGTAACAACATAATACCATTTTAAGTTTCTTTAAGTTGTGCTTATATGCCATAATATGGTGTGTTATGAACAGTATGTTACAGTAAGTTCTGTAATTGCAGTATAAAATTTTGTGTGTTATTTCACACATTACAGCATGCTGTGTTGTGTAATGTATTGTTATCGAATGACTATGTTAGTTATGTGATGGTTTTCTTAAGAACTTGATTGCTTACAAGTATAAACCAAGTTAGACACTTCACTTTGCTACAAGCAGAACAACTCCATATAATTATCTAGTCCACTTAAGACACGCACACTAGTTAATGTGAAGTGTGCACGCTATATTCATGTTTAGAATGTGTGCTGGTCCTTTGACTATGGAGGTTGTGGCCATAGAAGATTTGCAAGATGTCAAGAACAAGGTAATCTGTAGTACCTGTAAAATATATGGTCTTGTGTTGTCACAGTCGTTCATATAACATGCGTTAAGGATACTGTGAGCATTGCAGTTTTTTTTCGTTTATCTACTTGTACTTCAGGATAAACATTGCTCTAGAAAAAAAATTCTCCCAAGTAAAATTTGCGTTGCTTATTAACCAACGGATAAATTTAACCCTGAGTGAGCGATTGCAGAAGGCCAGAATTGAATTTTTTTTTCCTGCTGTTTCTTTGTTATGAAACACTTCAAACGCCAATAATTTGACTCGGAAAGCAACTTCCGCTCATATTAAACTCAAACAACATTTTGACTTCAGTAACAAAGTCTTTTGTCACAAGGAAAGGAAACATAGAAAATGGATGAATCGCAATTTACGATTTTCTTGCTTCAATTTTAAGCCAGACAAGTAGTTAAAACTGGATATGCAGCATACCTCGATCAATTTCAAACAGAGAATTATTTCTGTTGAAACTATAAGTCACAAAGAAAACCAGAAATAAACTTACCGGTAACTGAATGGCTCGTATTCGTAAAGATGCCACATGGCACATCTTTATTTTGTGGCCAGTATAGTCATTCAACTCGTAAGCCAAGGTTAAAAGCTGTTGTTTGACCGATTTCATTTGATAAAAGACAAGAAAGTTCTATGATTTGCATGGCACCGGCCAGTTATTGGGACGGTCGTCGCGAAACTCCCGCCAAAGGACAAAAGAGCGGGAAACCGAGTGATAGCGCGCGTGCCTTCCATTGTTTGCCGCCTTTTTGCGAAGGTGATATTCATATTCAACGACTTGGATTGCGCGTTGGATGTGGGCACCTATTCGGCTACCATGAGCGTCAATAAGTGCTTATCCAACAAGTATGAGTGCAGTAAAAGAGTAGCCTGGAGTGCAAAAAGTGTAATACCAGTGCAAAAAGTGTAATAAAAGTGCAAATTACAAATCAAAGTTTTCGAATCTGATCACAGCTGTTAGAGATTGGAATATTATAGAAGTTTTCATAAACCTCCGATAAGATTGGAAAATTTTCCAAGCCCTGGTTTCCGAAATTTTCCGAGTAATTCCGAACATTTCCGAATATTTCCGAAAATTTTGAAAGTGTTGGAAAACCCTTTTGAGAACTTTGAGTGTTAAACGAGTACGAAATTTGTCTCAAATGCTGAAAATGGCCGTTTTAGAGACTCAAGTTTCGCAAATTTATGGGGGAGCATGCCCCCAGACCCCCTAGAAAGCTGGCCCCTCTGATCTCCCCCCTCCTCCTTCGAAACTACTGGATCCGCCCCTTCTTATCTTCATGTTTCAATTCAACGGTACATCTCCATCACTAGTCAACTTGTATATGGCTTGTTTTGTCTTGTCAGCATCACCGCAAGTCATCACTGATGAGCCGAACAACTCGTGAGCGTCGCAAATCAAGTCCTGTTAATGTGAGGTTTGCCGATGAGCAAACTCTCGTACATTACATTGGTCCAGAGGAACATGTCAGGAGGGTAGGCATTGAGATGACACTTTCTCTAACTACCTTGTTATAATATATGAGTTAACATTGCACGTTAACAACGCGGACAAGGTTTACACGTAATAAAATAAATTTTTGATTAACAAATGTATTTAAATAACGCGCGAGTTTGATGCTTCATTAGTAATTTTTTTTCTCAAACAACAATTTCCAGCTAGAAGAACTCAAAGATTAATACCAAGAAACTTTATAGTACTGTAACACCAAGCTATACCAACAAACATATCTACAATGAATGGGTCCAGGGATGAAATACACCCCGCACTGTCACTTTTTGCTGTCTCTGTTATGCCTGCACACTCTAATGTATAAATTCTAATGATGATGTATCGTCCGATTCCGAAAGAGATTCTAAAATGAAATCAGTAGGTTTTGCTATTTCTACAGAAACTTATAGGTCCCTTAATGATGTCGTAAAAAATATTGCGCTTATAAATGAAACATCGTAAAATAAATATACGTAAAACTAGCCCAAGTTTTCCAAACTCGCGTTAATAACATGCATCGTTAATCTCCCGTGGGGCAGTTACTGTGCGTGCGTTAATCCCGTTAGGATGAAGCGTTAAACTTGATTTCTATTTAGGTTAAAGGTTATTATACAGTAAAGATACTTCTCCCATTGTGATTGGTTCTTGAGCGGTCCTAATGGGTTTCATGAAAAGTCCACTTCTTTCATTTTTTCATTTCATTCATTTGTTTTGCCATTTGGTTTCACACAAAACTTTTCAAATAAAATTGACTGATCTAATATGGCTAACAGGAATCGAACGGCTGATCATCCATTTTATAAAAAGAGAAAGGACAAAACGAAATAACTACACAAGAACAGAAAAAATAACAAAGTTGTCAAAAATGTACAAAGACAAAAGAAATTCCTTGAGCATTTTACTAAATAACGAAATGCTTTCACAATCTTTGATGTTGTTACTTAGGGAATTCTAAAACTTTGGTCCTTAAAGCAAATCGAGAATTCCTGAGGTTAGTTCTACGGGCAATTCAAATAAGAAAATAAACTTTTTTTGATCAGGAAAGCCCCTGTTTTAGAAGTTCAGGCGATGACTTCTAAGGGATGATTTTCATGAAAATTATACTGCTCGTTTTGTAAGCGCTGTATTCTGTCTTTACCCTGCTTAAGAAAGCTGCTCCAGGCAACGTCGCAGTAGTCAAATATAGGCTGAACGATTGATGTTATTCACGATTAAGGCTGCGTTGATGATGGTAAGCCGCTTAATCCGGCCAAAGATGCTAATCCTCGCTGCTACTTTGTTACAAACGTAGCCCACAAGATTTTCCCACGATACATGTTTATCAGTCTTCTCAGCCGACTTTCATAGAACTTGTTACTGTCTCGTTTGGTTTATCTTGGTGACATAAGCTTCAAGACGTTCTTCTGCGATTGTTGCGGTTTGAGGTAAAAAACATCGACTTCGTTTTTGGGTGCATTAAGCAGGGATAGAAGTTGGGTTGTTTCTCGCGGCTCGACAATTCAGCTGAACTGGTAAACATTTGGGTTTATTAGTCCACCTGAACTTTTAGAAGACAGAATCAGTTCTTACTGGTGGTTTTCAACTTACAACATTCTAACAATAGCTATAACACAGTGTTGATAACCCTCGGCTGGTACGCAGTAACATAATTTGTTTTAGTTTGAAACTATCCTCTACAAGATTCCTGTCAGGAATAGTTTGTTCAGTAGGTTTGTTTTCATGTTTGAAAATTATTATTTTTTGGTGTTTTAACATAAGGCTACTAACTGGCGACGTATCTAAAGTATTGGCTTAATGTGGGAAAATTAGCCAAGATTATTGCAAGCTCTCGTATTCCCGTACACAACCATCTTTTACTAGCCGCTCGGTACCTAGGCTCGAATTCCAGCCGACACTCGGTACCAGTTTATGAAGAAGTTTACTAGTCCGCCTCAGTATTTAGCCGACTAGTGTCAATTTGGAACCCGGTTAACCATGCCACTTGTCCTTTAACCTTTGCGACAGGGAACTTAGGTCTCTAAACGTTTGCAATTTTATGCAAGTGTTGTCGATTAAAATGCTGTAGTATTGTACTGTGTCATCCGCAGTAATGGCCCTTACACCGAGCTTTAAGAAAAATAACCTTAGCTTTGTTGGGTTCATCAGATCTCGCTTTGTCGATGGATACAAATTACTTTCGTTCATGTAAATAACCCTTGAACCACCTTACACCTTCAGAACATCCCAACGATGTTCTAATTTACGGAGTAAAACGTCATGCTCAACGGTATCGAAAGCGTTGGAGAAATCGATAAATACTGGTCCTTTTTCTATATTGATCAAGATACCGGACTGTTATTCGTGTTGTTTGTTCAGTTTTTTTCCGATAAGCAGACAGTTGCCCATGGAAAAGACTGTGTAAGACTTTTGAGGCAACCTGGAGGATTAACAGAACTTGTTCTGTACTTTTCTGGGTCGTCTGTCGGTCCAGATTTGTGCACACGAGCTACTCTCGTGTTCTCTTATTCTTTTGGTACTTCGTCCTGTCCCACTGTCATCTTGAATATTTTAATTAGCAAGCCAGCTATAACATTTGCTCCACCCTTCAGTAATCGGCTGGAAATACCGCCTGGACCTTCCTTTTTCTTCGGCTTAAGCTCTTTTTCAAGCTTAAAATAGTTTTTCACGCCTCTGCTCCAGTAGCGGATTACTGTTTTAATGCCTATACGTGCAAAGGATTGGGCTGTGCGAAGTAAAGCATTTCCACTTGCACGGCGCTTTTGCAGTTTTAGGAAAAAAAATTGTTATATAACAAAATACTTGTTAATTTCAAACGTTCGGTCTTTACGGAACAGTTAACGTCAGCCGTGACGTGTTGACGTCGCTATCGCTGGAGCGCTCAAGCAAGGCCTCAGTTTGGTATATCCCGTACTGACCGCACTTTTGGTAAACAACAAGTTTTTGTTATATTGCTGACATGATTTCTCTTGCTCTTTAAACGTCATTTATTTTGTTGTTTTCCCGGAATAATCAAAGCGATATCATAAACACCTTATTAGCCTCGTTTGCTCGGTTCGCACGGCAGGTTATGGATCCTGAATTTTTTCTTCCTTGTTTTCATTACATGGCCTGTGCTGTTAGCGCTTCGCCATAAAATGAAGGGAAAAAAATTGCTCCATAACTTGCCGCACGCACCTCACACTTGGCTAGTAAGAGGTATTTAATGCCAGGGGGCCACGAAGCAATCTCGGGCACTGAAGATGAATGCCAGAGGAGAGGGTGGTGTTTTGGTCTTGGAGTGGACAATACACTATCCCCGGGGGAACAAGTCGGGCAGATGTATTTTTTTAAGACTGGTTAATAAGCAGACTTATTGATTTTCAAAAGGAGAGTTCAGCTTGAGCAGGTTTGACTGCATTAACTACACGTATATCCACAACCTGTCAAATTTAAAGTGATTGTAAGAGCGTAGAAAAACCTGACAAACCGAGGTGTTTCACCTTTTTAAATTAAGTTCTAGGAAACCTGGAATGTAGCGGTAAATCAAATCAGTGTTTGGATAGAGTAAATTCCGATTGCCAATTAATGGCCGCAAGCATCGCCATAATTCATTTACTTTTCTGTCGCAATGTTATATTTGTAGGCCACAGACTTTCTGAAAGAGGCTACAGGAAATCATGTAGGAAAGAAAAGTGATGGAGTTGGGTTTTATAATGCATGTACCAACGCTGCAGTGGTTTTTAAATAGAAGTTACAGTCACCTATCATTCTACTGTTTGTTTTTCTTTCAGTCCTCGGTAGCGCTGATGCCAAATGTGTTGAAAGTGTTCCTGGAGAATGGTCAGACCAGATCCTTCCGCTACACCAACGAGACACTGGTTGAGGTAGGTTGTATTGTATGTTCTTTTTACAACATGGGTTTGATCAAAAACCGTTTATCTGGTATGTTTTTTGCTTTTGAGATTTGGTGTCCAGCTGGCGAAAAACGGGCGAAAACATACCATGTCACCCCTTTTTTGCCTTTTGGCCTTCTATGGTTAAAATTAGTTACATTTTAACTTTCAGGAAATCCTGTCGTCCCTCGCAGAAAAACTTGCAATTCAGGTGACTGAAAACTTCGGACTTATTCTCGGTAGCTCACATACGGGGCAGGTGTGTTATATTCACAACCAGGAGAAAGTCTCTGAGGTAAGTGTAAGTCTTGGTTTAGGGGAGGGGAGGGAGGGGATGGTTAACATTTTAAAATACACAGGGCAATTGTGTTATATTCACAACCAGGAGCAAGTCTCGGTAGTAAGGACAGGTCTCGGTTTAGGAGAGGGGACGGCGGGGGGAGGGGGGATTTAAAAATACACAGGACAGATGTGTTATGTTCACAACCACGAAAAGTTCTAGTGAAGGATGTGGAATGACAAATTGAAACACGTGTCTCCACCTGCTGGTAGAATGTTAGATAGCGAAAGTACATGTTCTTTTAAAATGAAAAGATATTTGTGTCAGAATGGGTTGACCCTGAGAACTAAGACTTATAGTCAAGTATCAGCTGTTGTGCGTGTGATTTCATCTACAGAAACTACCAGAGCAAAAACTGTCGACCAATAAATATCGAATGGAAAAAGGAGTATCATAATCTTTTAATTTTCATTTCAAGTGTTTTTGCCTTTCCTTCCCAGATATACAGTAGTCGCAACTGCAGCAGTGTCAACTGGTTGTGCAAGCTACAGATCTGGTAAGTATTCAAGTAAATGTATGTGAAGTGCTAGTGTACCAACAGATTGATGGTTAATTAACAATTATTCTACGAGACTGCACTGAATATTAGCTGATAAATAACAGATGAGCACGGAGCGCGAATCTGTTATTATCAGCTAGTATTCAGAAGGTCGAGTAGAATAATTGTTTTCATTAAATACAGTTTTATTAAATACAACAACAAATTATTTTTCACCGGCAGATATTTATTTGAAAAAAAAATTTGTGTCTGAAGAAGCCGCCGACTCAAAAATAACTTCCGTTTCCAAGGAATCAAATTTCACATGACAGCCTCACAACCATGCGTTTTCCATATATAGTCAACACTAGAATATGAGCTGATAACCGGTGACCACCGAACCAATCAAGTTGCTTGAAATCGCATAACCATTGGACTGTATTCAATAATACACATTAGCTACAACTGCAACAGTCACAAGTAGCTGTGCAAGCTACAATCTTCTTCAGGTCCCCTTTCTTATGTTAACGACCAAAACTGGTTTAGTGTCTCTTTAAGCGATACTGCTCTCATGCTTGCCGGTTAGCTAGTAACTGGATGGAGTTGGCCTGGCTGAGCTGGAATTGGTCAGTTATTTTTAAGCTTACTGGTCTCATGTAGATTAGTGCTGTCCGTTTAAAGCTTTTGACGTCTAACATCTGTCCATTTGGTTTTCCAGCTATGTTCCGCAGAAACCTTACGAATTGCTCAAGAAAGACCCAAACGCTTTTGAGTACCTTTATGCACAGGTATTGTGATTTTTCTTCTTCTTGCTGTTTTTATAAAGTCGGTAACAAGAATGTATCGTTCAAGGTTGCGGTGAAGCGGCCGGCCTTGCAAAAGAGCCACTCATTTTTTCCTTTCCTTAAAAGTATGAGTTTGTCTTTTCTCATTTGTAAAACTCGAAAAAGTGAAATTTTTGACTTTTAAATTACAAATGTGGAGTATTTCAAATATTTAGAAATGTAGCAGTTTAAAAGTGTATGATAAGTTTAACGACCGCTGACACAACTTGGTTTCTCTCGTGACAGATCAGCAACAACGTGGTTGACGGGCTATACGGTGTGGACCTTGAATTTGACACGGCCATAAAGCTGGCTGCACTGCACATCCAACAGGTAGCCACAGAAGATGCCGACGGGAAAACGGTCAAAATTTCAGTCAAGAACGTTGATAAGGACTACGGGGGCATGCACAGGTTCATTCCTGGTGGTTTTTTAAACATGAACAAAGAGAAAAGGTTGAGAAAAGCTGTCTCGCAACAGATCAAACAGAACCTTACACTGGCTGCCCCGGGGCAGAAGCACATGAACGCGCTACAGTGTAAATGGCACTACCTAAACATTGCCAGTGAGATCTTCTCGTATGGCGGGAAATACTTTAATGTTATTCTAGTCAATGGTGAAGAGAAACAGGACGATATGGAGAAGGTGATCTGTGTAACACGTTATGTTTCGCATCTGTATTTCGATTTAACGAGCAAATAAGAGAAAATATCTGAAGTAAGATAGATAAGAGCAGACTAGTTAGCATACAGTTAAATCCCTTGGTCTTGTTAGTATATAGACAGTATAATATAGTTAAATCCCTTGGTCTTCAGCTCAGAGATAGATGGTTATAAAAAACAAATTGTCGCGACAGACGAAGCGTTTAGGGAAAATGTGCGATTAAAGGACCATTTCTTGACCAAGGGCCTCTGCTTAAATCATTGTTTCTATCCATCAACCGGTCTATCTGTCCGTATGTCCGCCTCTTTGTCTTCTGTATGTGTGTCAGTTTATATCTCTACATATTTTACCAATTTTCCTTAGCAGTTAAAGCAAATTCAAACAAATTATGCGCGATACAAAACTAAGTGGTTTCTCTATTTTTATGAAATCATATAATTCACAATAAGAGTTTTAATCGTTTTGCAGTTAAATTGCAAAATGTTGTGGTTCATTTTAGCCCTTGTAGTGTCAGTTTCTTGTCTCTATCTTTGTTTTGCTATCGTACTATGAGTATCGATCCTAAACATCACTATTCGAGAGTTGGAGAGATTTTCTTTTGACCTTAAAAGAGAAAAGAGGTGACCGAACGCGAACCGAGTTTTTTGGGGTTTTGATTTGTTGTGCAAACAGTCAGTGAACGTGCGTGTCTTCCTACTACTTGAGTTAGGGAATGTTCATTTGAAGCCGACTCTGTATACCTCTAACAAAAACTCGTTTCTACAGAATATTAATGAAGTTCTGCAGTCCGTGCTTCCCTTATCACTGAACATACAAAGCGTTCAACTAAAACTAAAAAGCTACTGTTTTTAACTTTCTTGGAAAAAGCTGATGATTGAAAATGCAAGCAGATAGTTAACGGTTTTTCATGGTCAAACGAAGATTTCTATATTGTTTGACATTAGCTGTGTGTTTCACTTTACCTCATGACATTGAGAAAGCCAATGAGAGAGCGTTAGTATTTGTGGTTGGATTATAATAAAGATTGGACTAAAGAAGAATTACACCAACAGTGTTGTTTATCGATTCCAGCAAACAAGACAGGAAGCAACTCTCCTTGTTGGACCCAAATATGGTATCAGTCACGTGGTGAACGCTAAAGTTCACGTGGTAAGTGGTTTTGAGGATGCTAGTTGGGTACACGTGGATGCGGGTATTCCATCTGAACGTTTGTTTCACTGCCCCCGCGTTAGTGAGCTGTAAGTTTTACTGGCTCTAAATAGTTTTCAATGGTAATGCGACTTTAGGGTTCAGTTTTCCCACAGAT
>JAOBRG010043784.1:0-22126 GCA_027574985.1 Umimayanthus nakama | reverse complement strand
GTAATGTCACAGCGTTGTCATTGTCACCGTTGTTGCACCGTTGTCAGTTTACATCGATGACACACTAATGTTGCTGCTATCGCTGTCACAGTACTGTAATACACTAGTGGCACATTGTCATCGATGTCACATTAGTGTGGACAGCAGTGTGACATTGGTGTAAAACTCAACCGATGTGCCACCGCTGTTGGGTTCCTCCTGTGTAGGGTTAACCCGTGGCATTCGTGCAAATCAAGAACCTACCATGGCGAATTTCTTGTTTCTTATCATGGAGCGCGTGAGCTGCTTGAGGGTCATCTTGTGCGGCTGCTCGTGATCAAACAAATGTCCAAACCACGTGAACTTGTTCGCGTTTTCAAGAATCGCCATGTCGCCATCGTCCTCGTCTTCATTCCCCTGCAGGTAGCCCTTGCCCGAGAAGCCAAGATTGAACTTAAACCCTGGGATCTTCTGTTCAAGTAGTTCCTGTGCTGACAGCAGATCCTTCAAAAAGAGATCGCGTAGTTGATTACACACAGTTCTGATGCGGAATTACTGAGAACAGTAACAACATCCTGGTCAAGTAAATGTCAAACATGGTCTCGGAACTAAACTTCCCAACGGACTGCGCATTAAACGGAACAATTTTCATACGAAACGTCTTCGTTTCGATTTGTAGAGAAGAAAAGCAATTGGCTTTGTCACATCATTGCGTATCGCACTAGCATACGCCAGCGTAGGGAAAACATCTTTTATTCGCTGATGTTTGTATTGAGCAAAGGTTATATACGTTTAAAGCACGGTCGCTCACGCTGGCATACGGCGAGCCAGAAATGTCTTTTAAGCGTTCGGTTAACGTGTTAGGACGTATGGCTTATACGCTAAGCATGCGCTGGGCATACGATGAATACCGTGAGTTGCGCCAGAACCTAAGAGCTAGCCATGACACTAATCATGGTGTCAATACGTAAGTATACAAACTATTCTCTTATTTTCTAGGGCTTTTTGTGCAAATGAAAATTAGTTTGTGAACTCTTATACGCAACTCATATGTTTCTTTCATACGCAAGCGAGTGACTGTGAATAAATTTTTGTCTCCTTTTACTCCTGTTGTTCCACACGTACGCGGTGCATGCTTAATTTCTCTACTATCAAGGTGCATTATGCTCCTAAAATATTTCATTTCGAGTTAAGTTACCTGCACGTCTTTTCTCTTCATTCTGATACCAGTCCTTGCAATAAATATATCATCTATGTCAATCTGTAGATATCTCTCCAGCGCATGCGTCATGAACACAGGCGATAAAAAATCCAAACTGTCTAGGAACAACATGATGTGCAAAAAGAATGGAAAACCGCCGCCAAAGAAAACGCGTTTAACTCCGTCTCTACGGCCGTCGTCCAATATTACCGTGGCTCCAACTGAGGAACCAAGCCTTCCATGAGAATTGCGTCCGCTCCTCCTATCCTCTCGTATGACGTATTCCACAGTTTCATACGGGACATCGGAGGGGCTAAATGACATAAATGACCATCGTGTGCTCTTTTCGTGGTGCGAGCTAGGCCGCTGGATTTCCCCCCCATTGCGGGTAATTCTAAGTAGTGGTGACGATTCGTTGAGACAAACGGTTTGTATAGTGCGCACTTTGAGCGGCTTTTGAATGGCGATTTGAAATTCTGGAATGAAACCCACGTACGTTGTTGTAAATAATAGTTGACCAACATCGAACTTTTTGCAATAAATCCTCAAGATTTGCTTTGTGTTGGGTTTGAGTTCTAAGTATGTTTTAAGATCGAGGAAAGATATCACAGAGTATTTACCATTGACCACAGACGGGTCAATGAAAGATTTCAAGTCCATAAAAGGTCTTTCGTCTATTTTGCTAATAATGTAGGGTATACGAAGGCCATCAAGATATTTGGTGATATAATGGGCTACTTTTGGATGCTTCTTTAAGGACATTCTGTGCACGAGTAAGACTCGCCTTTCAACTTTAACGCTCTTTCTTTGCACGCCTTTAAAGGTGAGGAGGTCGACGTGTCTGTACAAGTCATAGTGCGGACTGACGTTATCTGAACCTCTTGCTCGCCTTGTTAACGCCGTGCTTGGAACTTTTACTGCAATTGAAAAAAGAAATTGTTACGCGATGAAGCACACACCAAAATTGAATCCAAATCCCTGATAGGATGCCAGGCATACTTTGCGCTCTGTTAGATTAGGTTTCAAGTCAGTTAAAAACACTCAGCTCATTGTAATCCAGCTGCTTGCAGCACTAACGGCCGCTTAAATGGCCTTGCCATTTTTACTAACAATTAACCTGGGGGAGTGGGAGGTTCAAAATAACCCTCCCATGTATGTTTTTCCAAATTATTGCTTTTTATAATTAAAATATTAATATGCATGTGAGAATCCTTGGCTTGTCTAATTAGCTGACTACGTTTCGTAACAAGTCCGCCATCTTGGACTTTCAAAAGTTGCAGCAAGTGTTCTTAAAAACTGGGTAGGAAACAGGTGTTAAAAGGCTCGATTAGGATAATAATGACGGATAGAGTGGAAAAAGAAATAAGAGCTAATTTACTCAAAAAATACCAGTTCTTACTCAGACTTTAAATTGCTTTGCTAACTTTGGATAAGCTATAAGTGATGTCGCTAACTAATAATCGTCAGAAAATGTGTTCATAATCGGACTACAGGTACTGCGAGTATTCTTAAATGCTTCAAAACTTAAATAACTCGGTCGGAAAAAGCTGGGATGTGGTGATTTGGACCTTCTTCGCCCTCTTTTGGCCGTCTAAAGGTTAGTAATCTTTAAAAAAAATTGGCTGAATGTCTTAAACACTCACGAAAATGCTCTTAAACTTAAACTTTATTGTTATCGTTGGGTGCACACCTTAAACCAATCAGTCATCTCGCTAGCTTCTTAATTGTCTTTATAGATGGCAGTTTCCAGCAATCAAATGTTTTATTTTATTTGTTTTACCCTATTCATTACCTGTAGAAGTGTAATACTGCTCACACGCAAAGCTTCTTTTACCCGTGTGTATTGGTTTATTTGCTTTTCAATAAGTTTTTATTGTTTTTTTATTACACTATACAAAACTACCATAGCAAGAAATTTAATCTGTAGGTTCAAAGAGCTTTTTAAAGTCAGTCGCGGTCTCGGACAAAAAGGGAATCGGGATTGTGTTTACAGTTACTGCAAATACACAGTGCGAGTAAGGCTACACCACTTTACATAAGGCTACACCACTTTTATATAAGACCCTTTTTATAGAACGTGAGGCTAAAAAGCGACAAAAAATGAAGAACATGCTTCGAACATGCCGGGCTGAGGGGAGGCGAAGAACTGTTGTTATTGGTGCTGCACGGAATCATGAAAGCAATTTATGTCTCGGTTAATGTTCGTCTGTGCAACAGCACGTGTGGCGGTGTCGCGCATGTACAACTTTCTTTTTAATCTTTTTATTACCTTTTACATTGCTCTCTTGCTTGCCAGGGTAGCGACTTTATAAATAAAGCGTTTTTATCTTTCCGGCTGTTTTGCGCGAATGGAAACATGTGCACCCAATACCAACAATCCAGTGTAAGAGTATTTTCGTGAGTGTACAAAACATTCAGCCTCAGCCCGAAACTAGACGTTCTGGTGAAAGAGAACGTTTTATGCTTTGCGTGATAATTTTCTCAAGAATCTGTAAAGCAAGCCACTGACGGGTGTGAAAGAACGTTAACTGATAAACTCACCACGCTATTAAAGTATGTTAAATATGTTAAACGACCGCTTGGGTCAGTCATTACCATAACTTTCTTGGGAAGTTAACCAGAAAATCAACACACACGCATAGTTCATCCTATCACACAAAAGTATTCGTGCTGGGGATAAACTAGAATTATCCATAATAAAATGGAATTTATGGGTAACAAATGCCCCTCTGGAAAAACATGTACAATCGTATAATAATCCCAAAAGCCGATAAATGAAATGCGTAAATAAGAATCATCCGAAGTTTAGGTTTACAAAAAACAACAATGAATATTCGATTACTTGTAAATGCGCCTACAGAATAAACAAGCACAACCAAGAATATCAGCCCTGAACTTCAAAACTCATTAAAGAAACGGATAATTCGTTGAAAGTTAGTGTGGGTTTATTTCTTAACCCGGATGTGTGCAATCCATTTAGTTGCTTCTTTTCACTGCAGTCGGTCCAAAATTGAATTAGCTCCGTATTGCACGAAACCCACTCGTCATCTAATCTGAAGCAATGCCAGGATAATCCGGCGAAGAAAGTTCCTTCTCAGTTCAATTAAAACTAGAACTCTCAAATCAGTCGATGAAGAATCAACAGTTGCATTGATCATTTGAGATAAATAACTTAAACTAGTTTATAACCAAAGTTAAAACTGATAACAAAGTTCATGTCATATCGTCTTTAAAACTCTTTCAACTTTGGTCAGAATAAACCACTAGTTATTTTCCACGATTTGGAATAAGGAGTGATGTCTTCTGTTTATCATTATAGCTACCACCTGTTTGGATCAAAAACAAACTTTCTCGAAAGCTGCTTTCATTTTTCTATTTCCACTACACGTAACACAGCGATACAAGCCCTTATTTGTATTGTCACAGCCGAATTGTGTGCATGATAACAACTATTAAAAACTTACTTCAATCGTATTTGAACTGGTCAAGTAGGCTTAATTGCCTGTTTTATTGATCCAATTGTTTAGATCAAAGCTTAATCGTCTCACAACATGCCAAGAAACAGTTTGTTGTTTTCTCGTTTACATTCACTTTCTTAAAAAAACGCAATACTTTACTCCCTTTTTCCTTCTATTAAGAACTCTTTAGGGGTTGTGATCACTGTAAGCACAACTTCAGTAACGTTAGTTTTTGTTACTCAAGGTTTTCTCTAATTCTGCGTGCTTGGATGCTGAACCAGCCAGCTGAAACACATGAAGCATGTAATTGCAGTCTGGTGGGCCCGGTTACTCGAAAGTGGATAGGATTAAAAGTTCAGCCCTTCATTGCCATTAATACTTCCTTAAAGATTGATTTACGATGTCATTTGGAGTTTACGTGATGGGTTTGCGTGAAATAATGCTTTGGCAAGACCGGACGTGGTTCTGATAAAGGAATTCAGATTAAAATTTCGCCTTACCCTGGCCGGGTTATGCTGAACCAACTTTCAAACAACCGGGCTGACATTTAAACAAGTTTACACGGACACATAGTTTTTACTATATACACAGTATGTCACACGATTTTATAAATTTTTAGAACGCAGTTTTATCAATCTTAAAGGCGAAGCAGGGTGAAAACAAACTATTTCGGATTGGCTTGGATAATTTTGAAGCTAATCTCAATTTGGAAAAATGATCTAGTTTTACTGTCTGTTTAAAACTCCCAGCAGCAGTGGCTAATCGTGTTATCGCAAGAATAGCAAAACGCAAACTACTGTTCAAACTCAGCAACTTTGGTACTATTACGAATTAGGTAAAACTAAAAGACAACTAAACCGTTCTTTAAAAACAAAAACAAATACAGAAACAGAAACGGATCATCAGTATAACTGCTAAAGTCCCAACAGTTCTGCATCTTGTGTCTAATCAACACTCAAGCATGTAAAATGCTGACAACTGATCTCTGAACTGCTCAAAGATTCCACAAAGTAAGGATCGCAAAAGCTACTTGGTGAAAAACGTAAATGTAAAACAATTATAAGTGCACTGAATATGCCGAGACACATGTTACGCAAAAAAAAGTAAAAACAGTTATTAAATTTTGGCAATGTTTTTGCAATTTTAGTGCTCTAGCAAAAGCGCAGTACAATGAAATCGAAATGCATGTAGAAACTAAATTTAATCACAACCAATATGGACTGCACAACTGCAGCTGTTATGCAATGTACTTTTAGCAACAGTAACTGATCTAGTATATTATGAGAACTCATTCTGTGTTACACGTTTTTAAACTTGATAAATACGTAAATAAGTGCAGTTTGACAGTTTTCACTTTTGAATTCTCATACGATAACTCGAGAAGGGAAACTACAAAAATCCATAGTACTAGGTTAGTGCAAAAGTGAAACGGGCTTTTGAATATTTAAAAAGAACTCTCTTTTCGGCTTGCCAAACAGTCCACGTTTGGGTCGTCTTGCAAAGTAAGACACTCGCAAGTTGGAAGTTAGCTGAACATACTTTTAAAGAGACTTCTTTTGAAAGTTTTGTTATACCAAAAAGGCAAGATAATGAATTATTAATGGTTTATTTTTTTTTCTCTTTGTGCACTTCTATTAAAGCAATACAAGACTACTTGTTCAAGCAAAACACCATCCACTTTTGTGAGTGTTGCTTACAAGCAAACTGTCGCAATCTTGGTTTTGAGTAAGAAAATTGATTATAGAACCAGTTTTTTGTGCTGGGATTGACAAAGTCATATAGTTCGCTGAATGACTTCTAGCAAATCATTGCCAGATACAACATCTTTAGAGATAAAAGGTCTGCACAATCAACATTTCTTTCTGACCTTGTGTATATTTATGACGCTAAAAGTTTTCGCGACCTTTCGATATTGCCAACTGCTGACAGAACAACCGCGTTGTTCATCAAACTTTTATCTATAACGTAACTTTCGTGCTATTTTAGTCAATGCTGGTATCGTCCTTGTTATTTAGTTTCCTTTTCCTTTTTGAAGGGAATCGGCTGTTCTTTCCCAAAATAACTTCAAAGCTTAACTGATTGATGGGTGAAAGCATCCAACTTGTACCGTAGCTGTTTTGTGAAGCAGCAAAGTATAGTTCTATAACTCCAACTAATGAACTATGACCAACGAATTTTATAATTTTATGATAAAATATCCCAACAATTATTCAAAAAATTGCTTACCAATCGAAAAACGAAACGAATTTTATATACGATGATACCTGCATCGTTTCTTTACTCGCACCATACTTGAGAGATTTCCTTTGGCTGCACAATTCTTCCCTCGCTCTGTTCTCCCTTATCACGACCGCGCACCCAAACCAAAAACTCCGATTTTCGAGCTTCTGCGAAGCTAAGCCTAAGGAAAGGGCTGTTTTGGAGACTAAACCGAAGATTACACCTGCTCAAACCTTTAAAAACTAAAAACTGCCACGGACGTTCAAAAGCCTATCCTTTTAAATGTCAAAAAGATTCATCTTGTCAAAAAAAATCAAGTACAATTTGCCAACAGCTTGGTGGAGAAATTGCATGATATCCATGAGCCACACATTGTTTTACTTATAAGAACAAGCAAGTCTTGCAATGGCTCATTGCTCTTTATTCTTGGTGACTTTTGCTTCAAATTGGTATCAAATTGTTCCTATTTCTTTGAGTCTTTGAAGAAAAAACGAATAGAAACAAGGCATTCGAAGGCAAATGCCTCGCACCATTTACATGGTCAAACTTACATGTTTTATGATTGCTATTATACCGTTGCAGTTAAAGGCGAACTGCGTTGAGTGTTGGTTGAAACAGTCGCAGAATACAGCAGCTTTCCCTTTCTCTTAAGCTTCCGCCTCTGGTGAAAGAAGTTGCTCGTACAATTTATCAAGACTTAAACTACTGTACATATACTGCATGAAATAGGTACTTTCTACCTAAATAGTTTTCATATTTATCGAGTCTCTGCCTGAAATTACAACTGAAATTAATATCTATTGGTTTAGTTTGAAATTAAAACTGAAACCAATATGAAAAGTTTTAATATTTATCGAGTATCTGCATGTTGTTAAATTTTTCTTAAATTTTTGCAAATGTTTTAGCCAGCGTAGCTTGGCGTTCTAGTCATTCGTGAAGGCAAAAAAGGCGAGTGAAGCTACGCTGGCTACAAATGTTTAGGCTTCATTGTTTTTATATAATTGCATGTACAACATTGTTCTTATTATAAGAAAAACGGTTTATGAAATTCATTTAATAGAGAGTTTTTAGTACAAAGATGGTGACATATCGGTATTAAACAGAATGGACTAAAACATTTATTCGGTGTGGTAAACTACTTGCCCTTCAGTTAATAAACTCTGGCACATCTAACCTGGATGCAGCTAATCTAAAGGTCTAGTGTTAGTTTACACTATCTCTGGTTCTTGGAAATTACAGCAGAACTAAAGAATTATTTGAACGCTGTTGTAGATACAAAGAGATAAAAATTTATTTTTGTCGCACAATTTCCAACATTTTGCTGCCAGCTGCCATCGGGTTTATCAGCAGTTTGGCTTTTGTAGACGTTATTAATTTGCTCATTTTGAGAAGAGGAAAAAACGTAGACATGATAATTCAAAACATCACCAGGATACATAATGATCAAAGTCAACCGCAGTTTTACTGCATGTTGAGTCGGCCAATAAACCAACCAGTAACCTGGAATATACCAGACAAATATATATTCGAACAAAATACGAGCGTTGCAAGACTTAATACATAATCAGTTGTCAGATGCCAATGATCGTTTTCTGCCTAAATTTGTTTTGAAATGTCGTCATTCAAGCTAAATCTGTTCAAGTTTCGAATTCCGAGCTTTTCTTGGCCACTAATCAAAAACCGCCGTGCCAAAACCACGGTATTCCATGTGCTTTTTTAACTATTTTGTGTAACAAGCGCTTTGCATTCTCAGGTGAATTCTTAGTCTAGATGCAGTGTCGCGATAATTCAGCTTTGCGTAAAGCCTCGGTTCAACCTTTAGGTGCTGTTTATCTGAGGTACAGAACCAAGACAACTAACGACTACAGACGCCAAAGTAACTGTGGACTCAATTTTTTCGTTGACTTTGCTGTCTAGTGTGACCGGGTTATCAAAAAGATCGCATATATAAAACTCCAAAAGTGTATTCAGCTCATATGTTCGCAATATTATACTGCGAACACTTTTGCCCAAGTTTGTCCATACGAATCGAATTTTCGATAGCTTTGCGACTCAACTAGCTTGTTAGTTAATGTTACACTAAAAAAAAATCCTAAATCTGTGCTTGTATAGAACTGGAGTATTGAACACTTTGTCAACAAGCCCTCCCATCTTACAAGAGCTTTAACTGAAACTAAATGCGTGTTATGTACATGTAAAAGAATTTATCGGCATCAGCCATATAATTCCTGAGATTTCGTGGACTTAACCAAGGTTTTTTTCATCATAAGGCAAGTATTATATTATACTAGCCGTTTCACCTGAGTAGTAACGTATTCCGTGACACTTGAAAGAGCTGTGAATACTCAAAAAGAAAACCGCCATCTTAATCATTTGCTGAAAAGAACAATAAATCACACACTCTTCATAAAAATTAAGGAGGTGTGTCTTCTACTTGTCAGAACATGAAAGGGCTTGAACAAGTTCTGACACAAACACAAAATGCATTTTTGTCCTTCTCGTCAAATCTTATCATCAAAAAGGCCAAACTGTCCCCTTGTTTTCAGCTGGACTTTCAGTTGAAAAAGAACATACAGCATCACAAATGGAGGTTCGAAACTTTGCTGTAGACGATGTTCAGATGATCGTTTTACAGAAATCAAATCTAAACATTTCAGCACTGAAATACTTAAACAAAGCACGTACAATCTTAATGTATTATACATTTATAAAACGTGCAAGCGAGCTTAAACACAGATGTCTGACTCGTTATCAAATGCAGACTCGGTTTGTTACAAGATTAACTGGGCCATTTGCATGAGAACTGAAACATTTTTTAATATCTTCACCATAACGTGGCATTAGCTGACTTGCAAGTTCTAGAGCTATGTATCCATTACACGTGGCGATTGAACTCACAACACTTTAATAATAATTTTAACAAACTTGTGACCTCCTTGATTCAGCACTGCATAGCACTTGAGTTCTTTAAGCCCTCGCAAACAACCTTTGTGAACACAAAACCGTCAAGTATAAACAGAATCTAATCAGGAAATAAGCGAAGAAGAACTTTTTGAAGTGTAAATGACAGTGATGGATGTAAAAGTGGGTCTGTTTTTTGTTCCAGCTTTCTCAAGCGAGCGCTGCAGGCCTGTATTTTGACCTTTTCGGCCAAAAACGTGTGTGGCTTTCAGATTTCACCGATACAAAGCAATTCTGGTATGGGAACTATTATTATCCGCCATTCAGTATAACTCAATGACAGATGGAAAAGGGTTTTGCTGAGGCTAAGCTATATCTTTCAATTTCTTCTGATTCTGTAAACTTTCCCGCACGCGTAATGTCGTTCCCTTTTGCCAGTTTTGGTTCTGCATGACAGAGCAGTCAAAAAGCTTCCGATTTTCAAGTACGTTTATTTGTGTTCCATTCCCAGCATAAGTAAGCATGTTATTTCTAACTATAGTTTACGATAGTCTTCCCCTTGTGAATGACAGTTCCGCATAATGGACTGTAATGGAAGTAATCTAAACAGATTTTCTGTTGCGTTGCATTGGCTTTCTTTCAAATCCCCAGTGAAACTGAAAGGACAGCAGTTATATTCAGTATGTTTCAAAAGTCGTTCATTTCCCTTCTGTGGGTGGCAAAAGTAGTTTATGAAACAAAACACTGAGCACCAACGGCAAAAGATAGACAAAACTTTTTCTCATCAACATCATTTTTGATTCAAATGGAGGGTTCTGACAGGTGAAAAAGCATTTCCGTAGTAAGTTGATAAATTTCTAAGTGCTATATCTTGGCCAAGCGAGGTGTCGTTTTGTTCGATTTAATGTAATTCAAGACTGAGAGAAGTTCTTGCGAATAATAAAGAAGACATTTATAACGATGTGACGTTTCTAACACGTTTTTAAAAATTTCCCTGATTTGCAAACTGCTTTATTGGAAAGGCGGGCTCATTACTCGCAAAGACTGTTGGCGCCATGTCTAGAAATAACATTTTAAATAGAATTAGTGAAAAGAGTACCATGTGGTTTCGTTTCTGAAGATTCTAAAGCAGTTTCGCTAGCTCTGTTTCTTGTTTCCAACCTATTTTATCACATTTTCGCGCTTTCAACAGGCAGAAAGCCCAAATTTGACAGAAGAAATGCCAACTGAGAGAGCGTGATGCAGATTTAAAGTACACAAATGCAACTAAATAAACACAACATGTAAATTTACGAGAACTGTTGATTTCATCTGATCAAATGAGTTTTCTTCGCTTTGCAACGAGATTCACCTAAGTACAAGACCTGTCTATATTATTAACACAATGTGGTTAAAAATAATCCTTTCTTCGGAAAACACAGTGATGAGTGTCAGTCCAGCGACAGAGGAAGGGTTTATCTTGATTTAAGAACTAAATCTTCTCTCATCATCGGACATGACCGCACTCGTGAGTGGCTTTCCGTGATACATTTCATAACTTCGCACAACTCTTGCGGTTTCCGTGTAAATCAACATTTCCGTCAGGGGAAAAAGAGATCGCAATCTTCTGTATCCGCCAAGTTCTGTGTTTAAATATATGGGTTAATTTAATAAAACCGGGTTCTGTTACTGTTAGGATTTTGTGTACTCCGCTAGCTTTCGCTCTCAGCTGGGCGACTGTGAACACCTACTGGCGATTTGACTGCGAGATGGCTAGAAAGCAGCAGAACAACGACCTACGTTACCTTCGCTTTTTAACTGCGAAGCCTTTAAAATGCTAGGAAAACAGCGAAACCACAACCTTTACCTTACCACTGCTAAATACCTCAATTTTCCGTTAGCTCAAAAAACCTTTAAAGTCTGCAATGAATTTTCTCTCCCCATAATCATATATAAAAGATAAGAATTCCACAGTTTTAGCCTTAATTTTGCCGATATAAAACCTTACGAAATAAAGCCCAAGTATTTTGCTTTATATACAGTATCGGCTAAATTTAAAAGCATGTAAATTTGCGACAAAACTTATTTACTCACCGGAGTTTGTCTCACTGTCTGTATAGTGAGTTAGCAGCACAAACAGCACAAGCCAACCTGTCAGGAGTACGCAGAACATTATTTTACGAAGGCAAAATCTCCGAGCAAGTCGCATTGCCGTATACACAAACTGTTTATGAAATAGTAAACAGCTTTGCTCTTGTATCCAACAGCTAGTTAGAATGTCTGTTTTCAGATCTCAAGCAGCGAGCACCCGCTTCATGCAGCTTTCATAATTGCTGTTCACTCGACTGCACATCCTTGTCGCAAGTCGGCCAAACCAGGTCTGCCCAACGGAACATCAATAGCAATACTCTATTAAGCGATACAGAGCGCGGCTGATGCCGTGCTTCATCATAAAATGTCTGTCAGTCATTCTTATTGATCTGCCATACTGATACCTGGCTTACACAAATCTAAATTCATTGTGTCTTCAAATCGTTTCAGGGGCGGGAGTTTAGAGATCAAAGTATTGTTCATCGGAGCGATCCAATTGGACGACACAATATTGCGGCCTGAGTTAATGGCGAAGGATATTAATCAAATAATTAAATTAGCGATCCAAAAGATTAATTTACACATGGTTATTATGTCGTGAAAGCTTGCAGAAAAATCAAGTCTTAGAAAAGTTCTATTCTTTCAACATTGTTCATCATATGGTTTGTGGTGGCAGAACTTTATTCCCAAGGCTGTAACCCCAACGAGCACCTTCCTAACCCGCGGGGCGAATTCATCCAAAACGTGTACAACAGACAGCACTGCATTTACAAATATCATTCTAATATCAGCTTCAGATTCAGCGGTCAATGCCAGACAAAGAAACCACTGTCCCGTTAAAAATCTAATTATTTATGAGAACCTTTGGTCCACTTTATAAAAATAGCCTGTTAGGGAAAATGTATGAGCCATATTTACATTTTTGCACGGTATTAATCTATGCAACTTGGATGCCAAATTCAAATATATACCTAGACACTTATTTTTCATAAAAAACCCCTAGTTTTTGGACTGAAGCTAAAATCCTGAATGCTCTCAAATATTTTGAGAAATTCAGCTTCGAATGTTCTTAAAATGTTCTTAAACATACAGTAATTGTTAGTTATATGAGTGTGAAGTGGTCATATTTCCATTCGTATGAACCAACCGGAAGCGTAAATTAACTAAAAAAGCTTTACTGAATTAACCGCTCCCCCTACGTGAAGAAAAATGTAATACACGCATATTAATAAGAACCAATTTTATACAAACACCCAGGCTGAGATTTACCCAAAAAATGAGAACAGTTTAAGAACTGTTACCAGGCTGAAATTTTGATCAGAAAAATTAAAAAAGTGTTAAACCCTTTTACATCGATTGAGATGTACATAAATACAACACTTGTCAGAGTTTAGCTTGGTCGTCGGGCGCTCGGGGACAGTGATAAGCAAGTTCGTCACGATCGCGGACGCTGTATTAACAGTTGCAATATTTTTCGCTGGATGAAACAATAGCAAACACATATTTCTTAGTGCCATTTTACAATTTATGTTCCGGGCAGCTAATCCACTGTTTAAAAATATCAGGAAATAAGAACAATTTAAGAACAGTTTGATGCTGAAATCGCCAAAAAAAATTAAGAAAACAGCCCAGGCTGAGCCGAAAGTTACTGGTTCTTATAAAAAAATAGCGTGTAGTAAAAAAAAGATTCAAAACAAAATTGTACACTGCACTACATGTAAATATACTAAAGCCAATGTTGCACTAATGAACCGATTAGCCGAGAACTCAAGTTCTTTCCATGATCTTGTGCAGTATATATTCAAAGCCAAACGTTTTTCGCCTTTCCTCTGCCTGGGGCAAGTTCTCAGAATGTTCTTTTAAAATGTTTTGGCAATTTTCTTATATGAAGTGAGTGTACCCCCTCGTGCGCTTGGGGTCACGTGATCTCCGTTCACTGATGTTTGGGCTGGTGACACAGTGAGATAAAACGCTGACGCTGAAAGTAACATGTAACAGTACCAGGAAAAAGTCAGTCCTCTTTTCATTTCTTTCCGGCGCCAGAGGTATTTCGCTGTCCTTGGCGGAGCCCGGGTCCATACTTCTTGTTAAATCAGCCAGAGACAGCCATGCAGACTGCACTTGTATTGCTTCGTTTAAGTTATAAAACAAATGTACCGTAAGCTCATTTTTTGAGCACTCTGGGTGAAGGGGGCTTATTTGAGAGGGGGGCTAATGAGGAGCATAAGGAGGGTCCAAATAGTTACTTATATAAAAATAATCTCAAACACCTTACGATAACGTCTTGTTGTAGCATTCATTGCAGTAAAACACCAGCAATTCCGTTTCGCCACGCACTGTAACGCTTTATTATGCACTTTGCACTCTTTTTTACTAAGAACACGAGGCTGAAAAATGCCCCAAATGTAAGAACATGATAAGAACCTACTGGGACTGAGGCTGAGAAAAGGTGAAGACCTTTAGTTTTGGTTAATTCAAAAGATCATGGCTAATGTTCGTCACTGCGGCAACATTGTCTATGGTGTTGTGTACGCGCAGCTTTCTTTCAAATTTTTTTTATTTGTTTTTTCTCCGGCCAGGTTTTGAGGTAAAATAGTAGCGCGTAATCGTGCTTCCAGTTGGTTTGTGCGAATGGAAATAATAACAACTGATCATGAATACCCAGTGCTAACAATATGTTTAAGAGCATTTAAGAACATTCGAGGCTGAAATTCCTTGAACACTTAAACACATTCCGTTCAGCACCAGCCCAAACACTAGACGTTCTTATAAGCAAGAGTGTACATAATAATAATGGTAGGACTGAGGAAGGAGCTTAACGGAATTAAGAAAGGGGCTGATTTGTACAGCTTATTAAGCGGACACTAAAAGGGGAGTTAATTAGACATGATACTTATGAGAGCCTGAGGCACTTGTTACTTAAATAAGGACGCCAAAAAGAGGGAGCAGCAGTGGAAAGGCAGTCATGGTATTTTGAACAAAATAAAGTTTTATGTTAGATAGATAGACAGACAGACAGACAGACAGATTTAGTTACTATTCAGCAAGTTGTTTTAACGTATACACAGATGATTCAGTAGCTGTGCTGACTTGGTGGGTGGCTCAGCCTCAAACGTTCAGTAATTGGACTGGGATATTGATTTAATGTAGCTAAGCCGCCCAATTTTTGAATTGCAGTAGTTTAGGAATCATATGATCTCAGTTACTGCTTTGGTATTTGTGTCATGAGAGTGAACGACTTGTCGTTTGTACACTTCAAATTTGAGCGCTAAACCGTTAAACATGCAACTTCCAATTAAGCAGATGTGTTCATAGTCAAAAGAACAGCAGATGTGGCATGGGAGTTAAGGGGGCCGACAAACAGGCTTGAGAGCTCTGAGCACGGTTGTCAATCCTGTCACAATTTATTGGACGCTCGATCTTTTTAAAGATTTGTGAGTGATTAAGCATTATGGTAGATCTAATTAAATCTTATACTCTTCATTGTCTTTTAATCAACTTGAGCATTAGCCGGTTTCTTTTTCATATTTGATGGTTGTGACGCTGAATAGTTGATGTACATGAGATAGCTTCACATGCTGTTTGTCGCGCCATATACACGTTTTTTAAGACGCTGAAAAGCACATGCCTGTGTGTATTTTACATTTAATTGGTATTAGCTGGTACTGAGAGGTAGTAAGTGCATGATTAAGAGCTTAGAACAAGCCGGACGGAGACACTATGCACCGACATTACATATTGGAAGGATGTACTCCCTAACCCTATTCTTCTACCTAGGCTTTGTAAGGGCGCTCCGGATTAGGGTGAAGGGGGGGGGGGGGGTGCTAGTACGAAGAGTAGGGGCAGAAAGTGCCTACGGCCTGTAGATTAAATTTGGTTGGATAGTAGAAAATCATAAAATGGATTAATTTAGAATTGTTTAATTTGCAGGTGACTTCATCACGGCGTTACGTCATAATGACATCATAACCCAAAACTTTTGCAGATTAAAACTAGAAAAGTTTAGAGACGTTTTAACTTGCAAAAAGACAAAAAAACAGTACAGGTTGAAAAAGTATTTCCTTTTCAATATAAATATCAATATTTTAAACTAAAAGAGTTGTGCAATACGTGTTTCTTCTGAGCAAATAGTCAATGTTCAAATCATAAACTGCACATAACATTAATATTTTATCACTGTCAAGTTACTATTTTACTCAATCTCCATGCATTAAACCCAATATAGTGTTACTAAACCCATTTAAGCTCTGTTTAAAAGTATGCGCAAACGCAAATCTGCAAAAAAAAACTTCAAATTTTTCTTTGTTTAAAGTATACCTCGAGTGTCAGAAAAATATTACTCAATACCTTTGACGTCATAAACCACATACAATACATTATATTACACTTATTAGCTATAGGTCACTTCAAGACTGAGAAACTAAGCTACAGATTTTGTATTTTAAATTTCTCTACAGACAAGTTGCTACAAACAGCTTCCTTCACAAAATAGCGTTGCAAACCACAGACAGGTTCTCTTTAACCAAAAAGTTTTGGAGTACAACTAATAAAAACAAAATCTTCAACTTAAAACATCGTTTAAGTTGATGCGATTAACATGCTTTGGTTTGGTTAATAACACTCAAATTTATTGCTACACTATACAGTCACTTCCCATTGCCAGACGTTGTATGTTCACTTGCAAAAGTTAAAATACTTCATCTAAGTGTCAAAATTTTGCCAGACTTGTAGAAAACGTCCGAGAAATAGAGAAACGTTATGCTAACAAATCGAACTCTATTGATCGAAATGACAAGAAATGGAAAGACTACAAAACATGCACCCCTTATACGAAATTAACATGTATCTTCTTGAGTAGCCGCTTTAAGCTTTAAGCTAGTTATAGTTTAGAGGTTAAGTTTTATCTGTGGTTTTTGTCATTTAAGCTTTTAATTATTTAGTTGCCTTTTTTAAGGTTACAAGCTTGTATATAAAACACATACTATATGAATAAAATAGAATAATATGTTTAATTAAAAAAAGTTGAAGACTAAGAGCTTTGCACATATTTTAAAGGAAAGGATAACTAAAACATTGGCAAAAATACCAGCTTTATTGACTGTTCCACCATCTAATAACATTCAGATACAATACTTTACAATACAATACAATACAATACAGCATTCTCATTATGATTATGATAACGATAATTCAGATTATGATTTATAATTATGATTATATCATTATCTGTTGTTAGGTGAAAAAGACTTAAAATTTGTTCGTAAGACCGTAAAAATCCTCTGCCAAAGTCGTGTCAACGTTTTTTTCTTGACGCCAACAACTCAACGTCCTTGGCAAGAGGAGCACGGTTGAAAAGCACACTGAAAAAAATGTTCGCTTCTTTCAACTTACTACAGATGCTAGAGCTAATCGGTAGCTGTACCAAACAATCCACTGTCCCGAAGCACTGCCAAGAAAGTGGATTGTGCAACTCTGTTTAACAGTTAAACTTCTAACGTCCAAACGGGGGAGGGATGAGGCAAACAGGGGAGTTCAAATAACCAAAAGTTTTTCCGGGCTAAGAACTAAAGTTTTGAAGAAATCAAAACGAAATTCAGTTCAGATCCTTTAGTCCTATCAAAATAATCAAACCGATTTGTCGTGATAACCACAACTACAATCGACTTAAAAGATCCTATTTTCAAACAAATATATATTTACGCGATTTTAATGTTGCTTCGCAGTATTAATAGATGTTGGTTTTAGTGATCTTTTCACAAAAATGCTTGTAATCAATAAGTTTGTAATACTGTTTTATGAAATGATATCAGTCATATCTTCAAACAATTTGGAAACTCTTCATGTTCTACGAACCGAAAACTGACAATAGTAATTTAATGATGACTTCACTTCTTAGTTCAAAACGTTTGGATTTTAACATTCAGTTCAACTTTAAGCCTTTTAGTTTTATCAAATCTTGTCAACGATCTTGATCCTTTACAGAGAAATTGGTGGGTTTTAAAGTAATGCCAAGGTCAGCATTTTAGGGGTTGGTAATTAATACTTTGACGTAATACAAGCGGATGCTGGTTCATTTGGTTTATCAATTCAATTCAGTATCTGAGCTGATCATGACATCTGGAAACCAAGAAATTCATTAAAGAGAAAAATTGACTAATGTTTGTTCCACTTGCGTCAGATATACAGCAGAACCTGAATATAAGGAGGCCGAGTTAAAGAGCTTTAAAGCAAAGTTGTTTTATGCAGTCATGTGTACATCTCAACATCGTTTTCGGATACTAAATTTGATTTTAGTTTCGATATAGAACACTGAAATGGCCGAAAGTAGGCCAGCATCAATTGCCAGCTGTGTTTCCGTTTAAAAGCGCTCCAGGAAAAATTTGGGTACGTTTTTTTTCCGCTAGAGTTCTACAATCAACGTGGCATTTCCGAAAATACTTTAATAGGCGTTGCTACTCAGGAAGCGGAAAACTGGACCGTTTTACAAATCAAGCACTGCGACTTGCACCGTACCCGGACTTTGGTGTTTATCTTCGATATTTATCGTATCTACTCTCGCTGAATCATTATCGAATTTGTTCATAACTGAATGAAGAAAGCAGCTTCTTTGTTCGTGTACACGAAGGAATCTTTGACAATACTTTGAAAAGTGTCGTTTTTGTGTTAAATATTTTAACACGTGTTGTTGGCAACTAGAAATTCCGGAGCCCTTTTTCATATTTTCCAAACACACAAAACATTTTTAAACCTCGTTTCTAAACGATTTAGCATCGCTACGCAGACAACAAAGATTTTACTTTGACATAATCGAGCGAGGAATAAATCATACGGTTAGTACAAGCTATTGATCTTGCATTGCTTCCCTTATACAGTTTAAGAAAATACACATTTGTGAAGGACGACTAAACTATGTCTATAATCTTTTTTAAACTTCATTGAAACATTGATGAAGTTAACAGAACACATACGCATCTCCACGGTGGGCCCCTAATGGATTTTAAAGGTGTCCCAGACTGTTATTATTCTGCTACGATGCGCCGGTATAGTACACAGTATAGTACAGTGCAGCCCTGATGCAACAGTAAGCCTGGAGAACAATACAACTATATCGTTATATCGGGGTATCGGGGTATCGTGTTATCGAAACTCCCGATATAGCGATATAGCTGTGAAAACTCCGAAAACGTCGTTACATCGGGGCAATTTCAACGTGCATGCTTTTTTTAGTGACTCAAGGGATAAAGTAGATGTGAAGTCTAAGAACTAAAATGCCGTTGAATTGAGGAAAACTTAGATAGTTCAGTTGATTACTTCTATTCAATTATTTTGCCTGCTCTGAGTAGGGTTTACTGATAGTATCGTTATCCCGGGAATGATTTTTTGCTCGGTCCACCAGATTATCATGCATCGCTGCATGTATCGAGGTTCAATACCATTAATTCGGGGTCGTCTTTAACTCTACGAACGAAAGATCCAATTGGATAAGACAATATCAGTAACCCAAACCCTATTGTTAAAGAACGCAAACCTTAACAAAGAAAGAAAGGAAAAACAAAGAAAGCGTGCTCGTAGAGTTAAGCCTTACTGTTAAATCGAAGACCGTTATGTATATCGGGGCTCTTCCCATTCGTTTTACTATAACTTCTGCCAGGACGGGACATAAAACTTTCATTGTTACACCGGGAATATCGTTGTATCGAGCGGGATCGTTATGTCGGGATTCCATTGTACTGAACCCAGGCTGGATCAGATGGCAGGCTCTGTGTTAGCCTACAATTATACTTGCGTTACCTAACCTCATATTGTCCATATTGGATCGGATTTGGACTTATAATCGTTCGAACTATAAGTCACTGAGAAAAAATTTTACACCCGTGTTGCTCAAATGGTCTCTTGTATGTCCATTAACCCTAGAAGCCTAGACCTTGAACAAAAAGAGTTACACGAAAACTTGAAGGGGGAGGGAGGAAGTGGTCATTTGGATCCCTCCCCCCTTCTACTTGCGATAAAATGATATTTAGCCCATTTATTAAACTTTCTTAAATGCAATACAGAGTTATGTAACATACATTACAGAATTAAAACACTTAAGCCATCTACAATAAACAAAAAAATAACTTATAAACACCATGTTGAGCAGAGAAAACAATCCTTGTATGTGAGAGTGTGCGTATTGTGTGACTAAGAATATTATAAAATAAAATTTATGTAATACAAAGCATACCTTTCTGTTATAGTAAAATAGCAGCGCGCATTAAAATTAGTTATAAAAATACTCAGTAACAACATTGGCGGAATTTTGTCAAGTTACGAATAGAGGGACATTTCAAGCAAACAGATTTCCATGTGGAAATGTTCTCGGGGTTAAAGGTGGTTGCCAACGCAGACCTATAATGGTTGTAGAGTGCAGTTTTGAAGGCGGCGACTGTAGGGAGGGATGTGGTAGAAGACGGTAACGAATTCCAGAGCTTCATTGTGCGGATAAATTAACTTTTTTGGATGGTAGAAGTCTTACACTTGGGAATTAAAAAGTCGAGAAAACAACTGTTTCTGGTTGATCTGACAATGATAATGACCGTTTAATACTGTCTTAAAGAAAAATGCAAGATCCTTTAGTTCGTGCCAGTATGAAATTCGCGAGGGTTCAGTTTTAAAAGCCTTTCATTGTAAGGGGGACTGGCACTAGCACTAGAAGACCCCAGAATGAATTTAGTGGCGCGTCTTGGATTCCTTCCACTGATTGAAGGTCCCTTGCTGAGAGAGGCGTCCACACTTCGCTGGCATATCTCAGGAGAAAAGGAACTAGACTTAGGTAGAGTGTACGTTTAACTTGGAGGTTGAGGGAATTTTTTGGGCCTTTGAACAGATGTGAGAAGTGTACAGATCCCATTTCAAGGTGGGGCAAGTAATTACGCCAAGATCTTTCTGTGAAGAGGTTTTCGAGATTGGGTGAGCAGCAGTATTATAATCACTTTAGATGGGTGACTTCTTCAGTGCATGTTACAGATAAAACCTCGCATTTTCAAAGTTAAATTTCATTTTCCAATCAGAAGACCAACAAGAAGCTTTGTTGATGTCACCTTGAAATTCGACAACATCGAGGGGAGAAAGAATTCTTCGTCACCTGTTTGGTATCGTCAGCAAAGAGGTAAATCAGAGTTTCCTCCTTCGAAAGCTTATCAGGCAGATCATTTATGTAACGAAGGAACAACAAAGGCCAAGTATACTCTTGTATACTCCCTTGGGGCACTCCTGATGTAACTGGTTGGAGGTTGGAAATGGCCCCTTTGACTAGAACACATTGGGTGTTGTTGGTTAGGTAGTCTTGCAACCAAGATAGCAAAGGCCCTTTAACTCTTGCAGCATCCAACTTGTGTAGTAAGCAAGAGTGGGAAACAGTAGATTTTAATCGCTTTTTAAAATGCGGTTTCTTTTCATTTTGTAGAAGTGTACAGTTGATACCCCAATAACTCGAACCGGATTGAATACTTTTTTTCTGAAGAAGGGGTGGGGGACATGAGAAGTTCCAAGAGATTTTTTTGGCATAGCCTAATTCAACAAAATAAATAGTTTGAAAGCCTGCCAAAGAGAAAATAAATTGTTTGCAAGCAAGAGTTTTTACGGACTTTTTCGTGTTATCTGTAATCCCTGCAACTCCAGCGCTCCAGAAGGTTTGCGCATAATGGCTTGTCTCACTGCCACGTCTTTTTTCCATAGCTCTTGTATGATTATCTTTGTGTTCAACTTGACTGGTGCAGCTCTGTTTTGATTGGTTTTTGAGCTGAATGCGCGCGAAACCTCCCGCCTGAGAGCCGCTCCAAAAATGAAGCTACTCTGGAAAGGGTTGACTCAAGAAGTTAGCGGAGTGATGGGCTCCTGTTTCCCTACATTTCCTCCATAACACGGGGACGTGTTTTTGCCAAAGTCCCCATCAAGTCCCCGCATATGCCCTGGTATGCCCGTGGTCCCACCCTCGGGGAAGCCGATGATGGGCAAGGGTCACGTGGCATGGGCACAGGAAGCCCAAACTCCAAATTTATTGTGAAACCATTTGATGCTATAATCCTAAAATGAGTACTAGTAGTAGTACGAGCGTATAACCTTAAGTAGTATATTAGATAAATTATACCCCCATTTTAAAATACCTTCCTTTTCAGCTAATAGTTTTCATAAAAAATTCTTTTCAAAATTTGGAATAAAAAAAACTTTTCTTTTTTAATTTTTGAAATTTCTCACTTTTCCAAAATTTCTCATTTTTCCAAAATTTCAAAATTTCTCAAAATATTTATTTTCCAAA
>JAOBRG010043673.1:0-10083 GCA_027574985.1 Umimayanthus nakama | reverse complement strand
ATGGCCGCCGTACCCTTTGTCATTTGAATCCCTGGAGATTGTGTGCAAACCAAGAATTAGAAGATTTCTGCGCAATACCCTTTGTCATTTGAATCCCTGGAGATTGTGTGCAAACCAAGAATTAGAAGATTTCTGCGCAATATAAAAGTCAAATTTGGGGTAATAAGGTATGTTTGTCTTTGAAAATCGTACTCTTGTTGGCCATTAGCTACGATCGAGGATCAAATAAATAAATAAAAGTTTAAAAATATTCATTCTCTTTGATAAAATGAACTTTTGCAACTGTTTTTGAATACACTAAAATGGTTTGAAACTTTTGCGATAAATACTATGTTACACAGTCCTTGAAACTTTTCGCGTGGATTGCTGTCAAAGATTTTTCGCAGCCAGCCGTGAAATGAGCTTCCATGCAAACTGGATCTAGCTAGATGTTTTTCATGGCTCAGTTAACAACTTGCACGAAAAGAATCGACCCATATCACCAGTTTTCTCTGTTTTTCAGATCGTAAATATGATCACGCCTTAATACATGCGTGTATTTCTGTTTTCTATCTTGTAGGTGGCCGTTATATCGTCAATATAATTCCCCATTCAGATTATTACTTCAAAGAGCTACCTATATATGATAGCTCGTAGTTGGTCTATCCATCTTGAACAGTTCCATGTTTTTATTCCACAATAATATAAGAAACCTTGGAGTTTGTCGTAAGCCGGACAGTGTTAACAAATGGAGGAAGGCTTGTGACGGGGTTGTGTTACGGTATCGTTAGAACTATTCTTACGAAACGATGTTGCGTCATTTAATATATTGCTGTTGTTTCACTCAACGGAAGTGACGTACAAACTGCGCTATCGTAGCTTTCAAGAGTGTGGCGAAATTTTAGGTATAATTGCGCACGTTATTCCATTAAATCTGTTCCTTTTCGCCGGCAAGACCGAAAAAATGAAAATCGACTTCATTGCAAGTGGAAGAGGTCTTGTGTTGTGGTATCTAAGTTGAGAACCGTTCATATGCAACGATGTCCAGGTTACATGAGTTTATATATTGCAGTTAAATTCTTCTACTCTGTTATTATCAGTCGATAATTTTTGCTATGAATCGACATAAATGTCAATACGGGTAAGCGTAGACTTGGCTGAGGCACTGATCCCAGCAAGCCTTTTGGCAAGGCGTTTCATGAACGTTTCAAGTTGAGTACGATTTGCCATGAGCTGAAGGCGCAACGACTTTTTTTGATGTTTCAGCTTTTGCTCTTTCTTTTGTCCAACGTGTTGCCTGATGAACCCGAGGTAGCTGCCGACGTTGACGTACGCCGAGTAGCCGTAATGGGGGTGGCACCCTTGGGAGAATGTGTTGAGGCCCCAGCTCAGGACCCCGCCCAACACCCACCTCTTACCCCTCAGTGGGTTCGTAACGTGGAACACCAGCGGAGAACCGCTGTCACTTATGCACGGCTCTTTGTGTTGAAAACCAGCGCAAATCGTTTTGTTGCCGTCGTACCGGCGCGCGGTCCAGTTACAGTTCTGTTGATGGACCAGCTTCACTCTGGTTTGTTGCAATCGTGTGTCGTATTTGTGTCCGCTCAATTTCTTCCAGCCGATCAAGACTCCCTGTCGCTTGCCGTCCGCCGAGAGAAACGCCTCAACTTCTTCCTGCGTGGGCAGGCAAATTGGTCGCACTCTTTCCGTGAAATTCACTGGTCGTGCGAGCTTGAGAAGAGCAATATTCGACTGTAGGTTTGTTGTTTCTGCTATAAAATCCTTGTGGCGTACAATCTTGACGACACTAATTAGCTCAGAGGCGCTGGCGGTTCTTTGGTGTTTTCCAAGCGCGACTTTGATCGAGTTTGCCTGGATGGGCATGGTGCCGAAGTGAGTGCACAAGGCACTGGTGATGACCCATTCCTTGTCAATGAGGGTGCCCATACATCCGGGAATGTCCATAAATGTCGGACCATGTATGGTAAAGTAGTGTAACAGTACTGTCCAGGGCCAGCTACCGTCCTTCGCGGGGGTCCATTTCTGTTTACTGATCTTTCCTCGCGGTACGGCAGTGACTCCACATTCTGAAACCGAGTGAACACAAAAACACCTTTCATTTTGTTATGAGAGTAAATTGAGAGTCCTTAGATTTCTACTAATAAACAAAAATAATAATAGTAATAATAATAACTTTATTTTTTAACGTGTCATGCAGGAGCTTTAACTGAAACTCATTTAAACACGAGTGTGCATTAAATACTGGGAAAACGTTACATATTATATTTATATTGTTTAAAATAAGTACATGTATGTTTATCCGACCCCCCCTCCCCCTTCAGTTCCAACTCAGTGTCTCTTCCGTCTCCCCTCGCTCAACGCACTCAAAAACTCGACTCCTCCTTTTGCACAAGCTCCCCCTCAATCCGTCCCCACCCCATTCTAACTCGCTTTCTCTCACCTTTCCCTGTGCCTTTCGCTTACAAACACTCGACCCATCCATTTGCGCTGTTCACCTTGAACGGTGTTTTCAGTTTTTCGTGTGTAACTTTGTTAATACGCATCGGTTACCAACAAACCTATATCAATGAAAAGCTTATGAAATTATCTAGATGATAGTAATATTTTTTGAAAAAAATGTTTGAAAACGAGTGCGAGCTTCATATTCAAACTAACCCTTTCACTTCTAGACGTCAATGCGGCTCTCAACTTCAACTTGGCCATTTATAGTTTGGTTATCAGTTTTAGCACCACTTGCGCTTTTATTCCGTCCTGGGTATTTTTGACCGAAATCGTCTTTAATTTTCTGCAGGCATTTGAAGAAATTCCTCATTTGCAACACACAAAACTGCCCTCAGGTTTGAGTAAGAAAAAAAAATTGGAGCGGAATTTCAAAATTCCCAAGAACGGTTTTTATCTTTGACTATTATTTTATCAACTTGCCAAATTTGACGGCTGAGATTAAAAGTTGAGGGAGAATTGATCCTTTGCATTTTCGAAGTTTTAGACAAAACATGTCTAAAAAAATCACTCCTAAAGTACACCGCACGTTATACAATTTTACTTCCGGTAAAAACTTCGCTCGTCATATCTCGCAAACTATTAGACGTATTGTCTATTGAGAAACATTTTTTTTTACTAGAAATTCATTTCATGTATATTGATTCTGCTAAAATCTCAATTGCGATGTTTTTACCAGTCCCAACGTGAACGGTAACCTTAAATAAATTGATAAATAAACAGAGAACTAAATAAATATACAAATATAATAAGTAAATTTTTACAGTTGTGTAAACAACGCAGACATTACTGTTTTGCACAGAAGAAGTACGCCTAAACATATATTTACGCCGAAATAGTTTTTCACACTACAACTGTTTTTACTTTAGTCCTGAACAATGCAAGAGACCTTAAGATTTGACTACGGGTACTAGTTTGTCTACGAGTACGACTTTGAGACCTTTGGATTTGACTACGAGTTTGACTACTGGCAGCCCGGATTCGTACATCAACCTGGGTTAGGGGCCGTCGGAAAATTGATATGGTAACGCTTAATAAGAAAAAATGAGAAAAAGACGAATAACTTGGTAAAGAAAAGCAACTACTGAAGTTTAAGCAAGAAATGCAACTGCAGCTGTTGACTTTTACAAGTGCGACCAGCATATTTTGTAGTATACACGGTTGTAACACTGAACGGGAAAAAGGTAAAATCAGTCGCGTTTTTGACCGAAGATTGTGGGTGCAAATGGTGTACATCGACAGATCGTATGTAATGACAGTATTTTTGTATTTAACGTGAACTTTGTCGATGCATTTCGATGAGCTATTCGACTGTTCAAAAAGCTGTTTAAAAGAAAAATATAGGATTGACGTTGAGGGAAGGGGGGAGGTCATCTCTTTCCGTCAATTTGACGTTAAGCGGTTAACAAATCGATTTTCCGACGACCCCTTATAAAAAACTACGTTCACATGGACCCGGGTTGTCTGCTATCAGAAGCCTATTCACCCGACCCGGGCTGGCTACCATGCGAGACGGATTCATTCTATGTTTGCGTGCTTCTGGTTTTTGTTTTAGTTATTTTAACATCTCGAAGAGGCCTTAATGATTGCTTCATTTGTTTTAACAAAACGTAGTCCAAGTTTCAAAAAATATATATTGATTTTTGCGAAAATAAAGAATCATTAGGATCGACCAGGGTCGGTCGAACTCATGTTTACATGATATTAAAAATGAATTCTGACACCTTTTCAACCCGCCGAGGCTGGTCAACCCGGGTCTCCAAACGGGTTACCCGGCAAGAAGGGTTGATCCGGGTAACATTTAAATAGTTGAAGGCATTTGGCTACAGAAGGGTTGGCCCCGGGCTGGCTGTGGAAGAATTTAGCAACCCGTCATTTATCGTGCCTGGGAGCTAAAAGAGTAAAAACAACTTACCACCTGTGGGTGTGCTTTTATCACCAGCCGGTCGAGCTGTGAAAAAAGAATCAGTTTCTTAGTGTGCTACTTCTTACTTGTCTTCAAAGAACTTGTGTAAGTGACCCAAACAGCGTTTGCTGATTTGGTTAGAAGTGAGTTTGCATCATGAAATGATAAGAATTGTTAGCACCGCTGACTGACTCTCGCAATTCAAAAAGGCTATCGTCGTCCTCTAAGCGCAGCCCGCGGCTGACCACGACTCTAATCCTAAACCTAATCCTAACACTAATCCTAACCGTAACAATAACACTAACTAGAAAATTTTCAAGTAAAAAGAAACGTTAGAAAATGTGATTTTCAGTATGTGAATGAGCACTAACCCAAAGACATGGGCAAACAAGGTGGCGAAAAGAAAAACTAGCGGTTTCATACTTGCGTAGTGGCTTTACTGAATTTCAACTCGGTGTTACAACATTACTCAGTAAACCTACGCTTACGGCTATTAAAAAATACCCAAGGTTTTCTAACTTGAAAAGAACTGCCTTATTTTGAATGGGATAGCGATTTTCGCTTATTACTCCACTGGTCCTGGCCTTCGGTTATTATTAAGTAAAGTTGGGAAGTAAAAAAAAGGACTTGAATCTTCCGACGGTTGGACATTTTTGACACCCTAACTTCAGTTGCATTCGTTTTTGTACAACATGGTTTCTTTTTACTCTTTGAGCATGAAGGGGGGGGGGGGAGTACTCCCATATATTGACTATACGGGTATGTGCCGCTGGCCAGGGTATGATTTTGGGAAAAGGGCATAGAACAGCATTAAACTTATAATAGTTTAATTAATTAGTTAATTAATTAATTTAGTTTGATTAAACTTACAGTTGAATTCAGGTTGCAATAAATTTTCTTGGGACATATGGACACGTATCGATTACGCGTAACTCCATTTTCGGCTTGGGTTTTTGGTATCTAGTTTAGAACAAGGTATCAAAGCCAAGCTAAATCTAGTTTAGAACAGGGCCGGTCAGGTTTCTGGAGGACCAGCGGCACCCCCCCACCAAAATTTCTGTTAAGTACCCCCCCCCCCCCCGGGGAGGGCATGACATAAGTGCTGTTATTAAAAAGGACCATTGCGTTGTTTTGCCAGTTATGAGTGTTAATGAAAGGAGAAAGTTCAGGTTTGAATATTACTCAGAGTTATGGTTGGGATTTGAGCCGGCAAACTTAAAGTTACGGAAAGATTTTTAACTTATTGGCTGATTAGTTTCTCGCGCGAGGGTTAGATTTGGGTAAAACTGACTGTTCATATATTTTTAGAAGGATTTTAAAGTTTTGAAACATTAGGCATACATCTGTATTACGCATTTGAAAAAGGTAGTATGGGAGTTTTACCCATAGGCTCGTGACTCATCAAAACTCATGAAAAACAAAGGCCGCTCCTTACTTAATATATCCTAACCATTGTTATTACTTTCCGGTACTAACTGGCCGGGTGGTCGTTACCTCATCACTTTTCTCTTCCACAATAGATCACACGACCACCGGAAGTTCATGTGACATCGTTGTAATTGTCACAGTATACTGATCTCAGTAATTTTTACTATGTAGACTTATCTTAACTTGATTTAAGTGCAGTGATCAAACGATCAAAAGGATTGATTATTACCGGATAACGAAAAGTCAAAAAATCGTTTTTTTAACTTACAAGAAAACAGTTGTGTAAATCGTGAACCTTTGCAATTTGAGTGCCAAGTAAGCTTTAAAACCGCTACTATAATATCGAGCTGAGTATACTGTTCTATTTTAAACTTTGATAAAATGAAAGTAAAAGAAGGCATTTTTTGGTCAGATACACAAGTCAACTCTGCCTGATTTCAACTGACTAATACCGAAGATAAGTAAGTAGATGAACGAACAATCAAGCTGGTCACTTTCCTACGAGATTTGCGGTCAAAACACGACGAGCGAATTTGTTATTCACACTAGTGTTTAAGTTCTATATTTTAAAAACAACTTATCAATATTACACAGTCTATTTTCTGGAAGCTCGATACAAAAACACTTACTAGTGACAAATGATTAACAAAGATATGGTGATGGTTAGTCTAAGGGCTAGAGTAGTCCATCACCCACTCACCTGCACAAATGATAATACTCAAACAAAGTATGGCAAGAGAGAGAACCTGTCGACACATTCTGAATAACTTGACACTGAAGCGTCCGGCCGCAGGGAAGCAAATTGTTTTATTAAATACTATAACTGAATTTTAACCGGAGTTGCAAGAATATGCGTCACCGCCCTACACTGTCAATCACTTTTGAGATATCGAAGAACCTCGCTGGCACGCGGCACGATCCACCACTTCAGATTGTAATTTATGAAGTTCCTTTGTTTCTTTGTTGATCTTATCAGATGTTAATTAAAGTAAAGTTTCCTGTCTCTTAAGTTTATACAGTGTCCAAACAAAAATCTTAACCGAACACACGTTACTTCTTAAGTTCTTTTCATATTTTCAGTCATTGAGTGCGAGTTCATGCGCAGATTTGGAACTCTTGGGCTAAAGAAGATGACAAAAGATTGAATCAAGACCTGGTTAAGAGCCAGACCCTAATGTTGCTCTCCTTTTGTTCGCCCTAAGGCCATTGTTAGCGTGCGCTATGTTGTGGTTTTGTAGTCCAGTCAAGAGGAAAACTATAGAAACTGCTGGTAGAAACTAACATGAAGTAGTAGCGGCTGACAAAAACATATAGAAGATCATTCTATCGAATACTTACCGAGCGCTGTGTATTTATCTACACCGCTGATTAAAGCTACCAATATTGATTTCTTACAAGGGTTAAACGATCAATTCACATTTTAATAACCACTCGTTACAATACTGCGAAGTGCTTAAAACTGCTTACACACTTACGTGTATACATGTATTGGGCTAGTAGGAGAAGTGCTTTTTTTTGGTGTTCTCTAATTTAAACTCAAAAAATTGCTCAAATAATTGAGCACTGGCCCTACGTGTATGTATGTATATGTGTGTGTATATGTGTGTGTGTGTATGTATGTGTTTGTGTTTGTGTGTGTGTACTTCAGTTCGATAAAACCACAGTCGAGTTGTAGCACGTGGACAGTCGCTGATCTTGGTGCATTATTTAGCTGACCTTCACTTCTATTCAGCATCCGTGCGTTTGTGCGTATTGAACTCTCTTTCCTCTATGATCGTTTCAAGGATTTCACAACACGGAAAAATGTTCGTGATCGCTTTGATAATTCATCAGTGTTGTGAATCTAGGTGGAAGTAGATCCCGGGAGGCAGAATAATGAATCTAGTATCACAGCCGACATGGAATTAGTAAGAACCAAGAACCACAGCGAAAAAGAAAAAGAAAAGAAAAATCGCGAATACCTAAAAATAGTAAACTCTATGGATTAAAGGCACAACACCGTGACGAGCTCAATTTGCAACTGAATAGGTCATACCTAAGAATTTAGACCATAACAAAAGCGAAACTTATAACAGCCTTTGGTACTGACAAACAATTTCATGCACGTGTGCCTAATCCGCACTGAGAAGAATAGCTCTTGCCAGGGAGAGACAGTCTTTTAAAAGTGCTTTGTTGGTTCTGTAAAGTATTTCACGAAATAAGTTATTAAAAGTTTCACATGGACTTACACTGACAGTTGTAAGATTGGACGGAAAGCCAGTTTCTCCAAATTGAATTATTTACAACTTGTTTATAAAAAGTTTTTGAGGCAGACTATATAAGATCGTCGCGGCATTTGTATTCCACAGGTGTGCTCCTGTTATCTTTGTTGTTAGATTTTCTTTCTCTTTGTTGTTATACTTGTTATTGACGACATTCTTATCATATTTCAGCTGTGGGTTTGGTCGAGGTTGTATCTGGGTTGGGTAGATCACCAGATGGGCGGCCCTACAGGCACGCATTGTCAGCAGTTTGTCGTTTATAAAGGGAAATATGAAGCATGTCAAGAACCACTTTGGAGAAACTTCGCGTAATTTCCCTATTCTGCAAATAAACTACAAACATGAAATGGTTGTGACCACAGAATCCGCACGCTATCTGTATGCAAATCAAGGCAGTTCTTGGCCATTCTTTCACTTGGAAAATACTTGGCACATACACAGCTTTCCTTGAACATATATTGAACATACCCGCCTTCCATCTGATTCTTGTACTCCAAAGGAATTACTTAAATTTAGTTTTGATTTGTTGTCAAACCTTCAACTTGTATAGAGAATTGAAAGATGATCAAGTGTTCGGAAGTTTACAATAAAGAACTACATCGAGTAAAATATTGTACGAGTGTGTTTGCGAAAGTCTAACTTTTACTGTGTATTTATATATACCTATTTTTGCGACGATGAATCATAAATATAATAAATTCTAGGTACATCGAAGCCTCCTCGAGGAGTGAACAGGTTGATAAACACCCAAAAAAAGAATTTCATTTTTTTAAATTAAACCAACTACTAGAACTATCATTCTAGTACACAGTATGGAAATTCCTATTGTAGGGGAAGATTAAATGAGAAATCCTTTCAGTTTTAACTAGTCATTCTTAATTGTTCTAATTGTAAAATTATCATTTCTTAAGATGTATCAGAGTTTGGTTTATGGAAAGGAAAAAAGAGTTGAAAACCTAAATCAAAGATATGAGTGCGACAATAACATAAAAATAGACAATAATGAATTTAATTGACAATTTTGTGCTTATTATCCGGTGTTGTTATTCCATACAAACAACACAGTAGAAAACAAACCATCCCTCAGTGCTTTTTTATACTGCACTCAGTGCTGTCGCCGGTTCGTCACTTCCACGGCCTTTATACAGCACCTTCAATATTCTCGCTTATATACTAAAACGGTTTAACTCATTAATCTCTTTTTTTTCCAAAACGAAACCAATTGCTTTGTTTTGCAAGACAAAAGACAACTCAAGACTTCTTATCTCCGATAGTGTTTGTTTCGTTATCATAAAATATACTAGTAAGTATATTTCCTCACCAGCGGCTGTGATGACTGGGAATACAAACGAACTGACAATGCGAATGGTGAAAAAAAGAACCGTAAATGTTGGAGCAGAATAAAGCGATCAAAGGAACAAAACAACATAGGTGCAAAGTAGATAGTTTTAATAACATATGAGCACAACGTTTCCCACAGCTCATATTTGTACCGCTGAGTGCACCTTTTTTAAGAAGCTTTTTTTTTATAAGAACTTACATGTAAAGGCTGAAAATAACCACTGAATAAGCTTTAAAAAACGCTAGGAACATCTCCAGCGTGGCTGAAGAAAGGCGAATCATTTATGTTTTAAGGTATCGCACGGGGTCATGAAACTGATAATTTTATTCTTGGCTAATGTTGATCTACCCTGGAGACCAGAGGTATACTCGCTGTTCCGATCATAGTAATTACTCGAACAGCGGCCGGCAAAGCCGGCAATTTCGCAAAGGAGTGCGAGTCCCGCTCACTCTCAATTTTCACAACACGGCAGATTAGTCAAAGACCTTAACAGCGAGCCGTACCTCTGGCACCCAGGTTAATGCTCATCAGTGCAACATTTTCTTTAGTGTTCTGCAAGTACAAATTTGTTTTAAATCTTGTTTATTCATTGTTTCATATATTCATCTTGCAGGACAGGGTAGCGGTTAACAACAACAACAACAACA
>JAOBRG010043562.1:0-22134 GCA_027574985.1 Umimayanthus nakama | reverse complement strand
ATAGTCACCTCGACTTCGTCTCGGTGACTATTCGCTGTTATTCACGTCGCCTTCGGTGACTAATTGTTAAATAATATTAACGTCGAGAACTTAAACACGGTTTGAAGGACCGACATTTTTATTTCTAAAAAACTAACGGGATGTAAAAAGTATCATTTTTTCAAGAAAGTTACTGCGAGTAGACAAAACACTTTATGTTTTGACAAAACGAAATCTTTACCTGGGAAAATGCAACCGTATACCTTCCTTATTTACATTTAAAAGCAAGACAAACGTTTATGATTTTCTTAAGTAACTATATCAAGTGAATAGACTTTTTGAGAGTACAAAAAGAGGGTTTCCTAGTTTGTTTTGGTGTGTGATTTTGATATGCGATAATTCAAGAAAATTATTGCGGTTAAAATTGTTGCACCACAAAACTAAGAATGACAAAATTTGGCCAGTATATCAACTTTTCGCTGGAACACGACCCTTTGATTTAAAGTATGGACTGTGAACCAAATCACTTGAGTGTCACTGGTGGATTTGTGTTGAAATTTCTTGAAGGCGGGGAGGAGGAAAAATATTGATGATTAAGGTGATGATGATGATGATGGTGGTGATGGTGGTGGTGATGATGGTGATGGTGGTGATGGTGGTAGTGATAATGGTGATGGTAATAGTGATAGTGATGATACTGCTGGTGGTGATGATGATGGAGGTGCAGTGGTTGTGATGATGATGGTGATGTTGGTTATGATATTGATGATGGCCATAGTGATTTTGACAGTTGTAAATAACTTTAGTTGCTCCAGTGTCTTTGTTTTTAACATTCCTTTTTACGCTCAAATGTTTAAGATACCTCAATGTTGCGTTAAACCTGTGTTCTGTGCGTACCATTGGTTGAGAATGTATATGTTCAATCCATTAACACAGTGCACAGATCTTTGGAGCCCTGCATTACCCCAACCCTATACCAGTGAATATCGTGGACAACCTCCCAAGACCTTCCAGGGACGAAGCCATACTGTTCCTGGGTCGCCTCTGTCCCTGTCTGTCAGCCGTGGTGAATGGAATCCAAAGGTGTGCTACCAATATTAGTTCCCTTAACTACTTTACCAAGTGATTCATCCTTCCAAACGGATTACTCAGCCATAGTCGTTTTTGACAGAGGAAGGATTTGGAAGTACAACCGAGGACCATAAGTTTATCAGTTTGTACGCCACTCCAGAAACTGCAAAAAGACTGGGTTCGTTCACCCAAACGGTTCTAAAAGGCAGTGCTTTAACGAGTGTTTAAGACAATCCTTCATTTAGCAATCTTCCGAACGCTATCTTTCTTGCACAATGCATTTTATTTTATCTCATCCAAAAACATTGCAACAAAGAAACGCTGTTTTCGGAGTCACGATACGGTCTGCATCCACCTACGACCATGAGTTGTTAGCTCGTGAAAACCAGCATTTGTAGCATTGCTTTTCTAAACGTTTGGGTGGACGGTTCCAGTCCCATTTGCATTTTTAGAGTGTTGAGTTACTCTCACGTGTTACCCTCGTTGAAGACAATTGCTTACTTGTTGTTTAAAGTGTGGGGTTTCGTACTTTTCTTTAACTTGATGTAAATCATCTAATCCCTAGTGTTTTGAGAATACCACTGGAAAGCCAAGAAGGTGAACAGCCTACGTTTGAAGTCTGTGTCAGGGCTGTGAGGCAGTTCTTACAAGAGGTAGGCTCGTACTTGTATGGTTGGGTGAATGGCAGGCACTTGACAGAGACGACAGGGTGGGTTGAAATATTGGTACTAATTGTGGTTATTGTGTTGCTGGTGGTGTTGGTGCGTTCATGTGGTAATACATATGGACAACTCCAGACACATTTTACTTCTAAACAGCTAATGATAAATGATAAATACCTCTTATTAGCCTATGCGAGGTCCGTATGGCAAGTTACGGACCAAGTTTTTTCCTTCCTTTTATGAGGATCCATGACTTGCCATACGGACCGAGCAAACGAGGCTGATAAGATTTCTTTGTTAATTATTCCGGTTTTAAAAAGGTGATCGAGAGCTAGAGGTCCGTACGGCTACTTACGGACCTGGAATTGATCAATCTCAGCACGCGAAATCAGTCAGCCATAAAATAACAAACACTATTTTAGTTTGGTTACGGGCTATCCAGCTAATTTGCAAGTATATATATTAGTAAAAGACAGGTGATAAAACCAACTGGTTGGGAAGATCAACAAATTTCAAAGGGAGTAAACAAAGCTGCTTTGTTTTACGTTGAACAAACCGTACGCATTGTTTTGTTTTAAGTGTGAGCCTGGATATTTTTACTGGTTTGTTGTTCTTCTGTATTCCAATACCTTTCGTGTTTTGTGCAAGACGAAGGCAAGCGAGCAATAGAAATAGAAAACAAAAACATGAATAAAGAAGAAGTGAGTTTCGTACAAAGATTTGAAAGCCTAAGCATGCAAGAGTTGCGTCAGTTAGCTATTCATGAACATGACCGTATGTGTTTGGAAGCTAGTTTAATTGTTGTGTGCGGGTCCCAAATGACACCTTCTGAATGATAGCCCTAAAAAGGAAACTGGCCCACACGGAAAAGGAGAAAAAAAAACTATGACCCCAACATGTAGGATTCGAACCCCCTAACTCCGGAGCAGATCACCGTTGCTATATCAACTGAGCTACAAGGCTAGACACGAGCTGGTCGTGGGTAGGTAAGATGGTGGTTAGCGGCAAACGAACACGTTAGTGAAGGGGTTACCAGTAAGGATTGGCCGCTCAGCACTAGGTGTGGGTGTGTAAACTAAGCTCAAACTCGTTACTCCACGTCCAAGTATCGATCCCCTGTACTATGCTTCCTCCAAATATAACTCTGAATGCGATAAGGTGGACGCAATTGGCTTATTTTTCTCTTCTGTTTTGATAACAGATTCTTTCAATGGAAAGTGCTATGACAGCTGAAGATTTGTGCACGTTTTGTCAGGATCCGTCGACAAGGTACCTCTGACGAGAAATTCCTTCTGGTCATTTCAATATTCAAGTTGTACCTATGTGAATGTGTAGCTATTAATAATTCGCAGATGAACATGTTTTTGTGAGACCACAGAATAAAGACAATTTTCAAGTTTGGCAGTGAAATCTATGAATTTATCTCCAGTTGTAAGTTGCCGTTCAGCAAATTTAAGACTTGCTTGCAACCTATTTACCATCAACATGTTACTATACGCATCGACTTCTGCTAAATGTGTAAAAGGAAGATCATTAACAACAATATCATATTTCATACATTTACTGAGACTAATACATTTTCCAAAAAAATGAATTAATGTAATTTAATACGAATGATCCAGGTTTTGTATAGGGACCACCTGAAATAAGTAAGCGGTCAAGGCATATGTTCGAAGTTAACTTGATTCTTCTAAGTTTTACAATTGCAAACTCGCTGGAATTTATGAAAACATGTTGAACCTTTTATTTTTCAGAGATGGCTTGATAAAAGGTGGATCTCAGTTGGACCGGGCCCTTGCCACATTGCAGCACTGCTCGTCGTGTGTGGCTGCTTCAAATTTCCCGTAAGTTTTATTGTGCCCAACATCCTGTGACACAGTTGCTAGGCCGAGTGATTGTTAGGAGAGTTCCCACATGGAAAAGGGAAGTTTCGTTGTGATCACGTGTTGGGTAAACCAAGTTGTGACAAGAGGCAAATCGACAAGAACTTCGCTACTTGTGTGGCAACCCCAATTGTGGTAAAAGTCAAGTCGACAAGAAATTCGCCAGTTTCTGGCCACCCAGGTCGTGGTAGAGTCAAGTCAGCAAGAATTGACTACACTTGCCTGGCAAACCCAGGTTGTGGTGAAAGTCATGGAAGCCAGAAATTCACTACAGTGGTTATGGTGAAGTCAAATTGGCAAAAATTTTATTACTTGTCTGACAACCAAGGTTGCCGTAAATGTCAAGTTGGCAAGAAGCTATTGACGAAAGTTCAAACACTGTTTTTGTGATGGCGTTTATTGGACACAAAGAACTTGGATGTTAAACATTGTGAAGTTCGATGATTTGGGTAGTTAGTCAGTTACATGGCTTTTACACTGTTCAAGGCTCCAGGTGCAACCTGAGAGTAAGGGTACATGTAGTTTGCTGTTATTCAACTGAAAAGAGTGTCACAGAAATCAACTCGTCTGACCTCATCCTGACCGAAAGGAGTAGAAAGGGAGCGGATTCTGTTTGCAGTGCGACTTTGTTTCAGTTGTGGCGTGAACGGATATCAAATGAGGATGACAAAGGGACACAGCTGTGAGTTAGAATACTGGCCATATACCTCCGGCCTGTGTCGTGCTTGCAGAACACAAAATACAATAATGACGGGTTAAGTGCAAGGAGTGCCAAACGTGCCTCTTACAAGCTGGGCACACTGAAACAGTGTGTTTTTTGCATTAGAAAGCAAAGACAGAATCATTTAAGAGAAACAATGACGAAGTAGTTACCCTATCTCCTTCAGTGGTCCTTCGGCAGTAAAAGTTCACTGTCTAGTGACAGAGCAGTTTCTCGTCCTCATTAGCCCTTTTGCAGTGGAAAATCGTTGTCCTTAGTTTTCGACAAACAATAGTTTTGACAAGGAATCGACTTTTCCCTTGCGCCTCTAAAATGCTTTATACACTTCAGTATTTTATTTTTGTGTTATTTATGGTTCAATCGATGTTTCATTCGCTGTCGTTTGATTACTATAGAGCCATTTTAGAAATAGATCGCGGTTACCAAACCAAAAGTAAAACTATTGGGGCGATCTGTGTCCATGATTGAAAATTTGAAAATGAAATCTTTTCAACAGATCTAAAAACGTAAAAACTAAGCTTTCGACTGCCTTCAGCGGTATTTCTTCAGAGAATTGTACTCTTTAAGAGCCACGGAATGCAGTTATGTAGCTGAGACAACGTCATTGTTCGTTTTCCCTAGGGAGGAACCAGTGATGCGTTAACCTTTGGGAAGGGTGTTCTTCATCAGCAGAGTTCTTGTCCAGGGAAGAATGCAATGACTCTAGAAATAACCTTTTGTCCTTCTTTTTACGCCTGTTTCCAACTGAAAGTGCTTGCATAATTAGGTTGTTTGTTGTGACCCGTGCATATTGTTTTATCGCAAGAAGTGTTGTAGGTTTTTTTGAGAACCCGAAAATTGGCTGATCTGTGAAGGGTACAAACCAACATTGTTTGTGTTTTGCTCTTGTACGTGAGGCGTTGTGCTGAGAGTTGGTCTGTTGTTTTGCTATCCAAAACTACCGCACTTTGGCTATTGATCTGTTCAACTTTTTGTAGATTCAAAAATAATATATTTTGATAACGAAACATACATTACTCATGAATCACTTTGACATAGTTATAGAATTTGATATTTGATGTTATGTTTTCACCTGCCTCGTCGATCAATAAAAGAGGTATTTATTCAGTTCTTGTGATGTTGATATGTTTCATCTGCTTCTGTTGTATGCCCCAGCAAAGGATTCGCCATTCCTGCTCTTTCTTTGTTTGTGATTAAGACTCCGTCCACACATAGCCGGTTATTTTCGAAAACAGAGACATTTTTCTCCGAATACGGCTATCGTCCACATGCACGTAAACGGTGTTTTCGGGCACCAGAAGCGGAAGTTTCGAATACGCTCTCCTGGGGAGTCGCCCTCTACTTTAAGAACGAAAAATCCTATTGGATAAAAACACAATACAAATAACCAAAACTTTTATTCTTAAACTGACCATCCGTAAAGAACATACAATAGTGTATTGTTAAAAAGTGTCAGTTATTGTTAATGTTATTGTTCAATGACCAATGGAATACTTCGTTCTCAGAGTAGAGCCTTACTGCTCCTGGATGGAGATTTTTGAAAACGGGAATTCATCGTATTCGTGCGGTCGGGCGAAAATGCGATGACGTTATGCGTAGGTTTAAGGCTCGCTCTTCCGCACATACGTTTCGAAAACGCCACGTTTTGACGCAGATTTTGTTAAATACGGAGGAAAAAATCCCCGTTTTCGAAAATACCAGGCTACGTGTGGATGGTTAAAACAATTCGAAAACTCTACGTGTGGACGCAGATCTTCTTTAAATACAAAACGAGTGTATAATCACGTGGTTTACCGAGTACAATAGAATGTCCCCGGCGTGTCGCATATTACACGGACAAGTATACGCCACATCCAAACCCCAGCTGGGTCCAGTTTGTGAGGTCCCTTTCCTGAAAATGGGCTACAAATGTATAATTATACTAATTTTATGAACAAAGTTGTCACCTCGACAATTTGATAAAGTACCAAAATTAACTTGTGTTTTTAAGCTTGGTTCACACTAGCGACGGAAGCCGCTACCGTCTCCGTCCAAGTGAGAAACCAACACGACCGAAGCGGAGACGGAAGCCTCGCTTTTGTGTATTGTATTACAGTGACAACACTAAAACTGCGAGCCGTGAAGACTCAATTTTGCTTTTATTTATTTTTGTGTTGCTTCGCCTTAGGCGAAGAAGGCGCAAGCTACATGTAGCTCAATTGAGAAGAAGGAGAATCGTTTGGATTGAATATTTTTTTGCTGAAAGAAAACTTCGGGTGATAACTAGAACCTGATTTTGGATGTGAAGACAACCGACCGCTGGGAACTATATTTACGGTATGTCAGATTCCATCTCTTCTGATTTCTTGAAAGTTCTCCTTTTTAGGAAACAATCCCATTTTTTAAACATTGCAAAAACTTGTATTTTACAGTTTGGTAAGATTGTATTTTAAAGTAATTCACAAATCTTAAAAAAACATTTGCAATTTACTTTGGACCTGTCTAAGTCAAGTTTGGATTAGAGGTACTGGAAAAGAGCATTTACATTGACTCATCCTTCCCGTTTTAGCCTACGCTTCCGTCAGTACTGGTTCACACTTGAAAACTTGCGACGTAAGAAAAGGGGGGACGACGGAAGAAAAAGGAACGATCCGTTCCTTCTGTCTCCGCTTCCGTCGAGCATCCGCTTGTGCTTCCGTCTCCGTTTTTATGGTTCACACTACTAGAACGTAAGGACTATTCCGTCTCCGCGCTCCGTCTCCGCTTCTGTCGCTAGTGTGAACCAAGCTTTAACGGTGATTGAACAGTTGATCTATTTCAACAAAATAGGCTGTTCCTTCTTATTGTCATGATTGCGAGAAATGTAAGTTTAAAATTATTTTAAAGCGGTTTGTGCTATGCAACTGTTGTCATGTATTTAGAAATTGCTAATTCCACACAGTATGTTGTTTGGTTATGAGATTAAAGTATCTGATCATTCACAGCAAACTTAAAAGGAAGGACGAAATTCTCCCAACCTGTTTACAAGGCAGTTAACGCAACTGTAAAGGAGAATTTTGAAATACACCACATGCACATGGCATAATTGGGACCATGATTCTTGAAAGGGAGGAGCAAAGGCCAGGGGATGTAGCTCGCCAAAGGCCTGGGGACGTTCGCCAATTCGTGGCCGTGCACGATGCTGAACCTGGGTTAGAGCGAAAGGAACCGGAAGTTAGCTTCGTGTGAATTGGTAACCAAGCAACAAGCAAACATGGCTTCTTCAAACGATGGCTTTGCGGTGACTCGTTAAAGTTTGATTTTAATTATGGATTTAGTGAATGAGTTTAAGTTCATGTAACAGGACCAAATGTCCGATAATAGAAAAAGATTGGTTTCGTTTGAGACGAAGGAAAGTCGAGTAGATAAACAGACCGAAAACTTGCAAAAAGTAGACAAAAATGACGGGAAACGTTTGGCGTTCGTAGAACCAAAGAAGAGTTCAACTGAAGGAAATAGCAGTGAAGATGAGTTTGGGAAATTGGAGCATTCGGAGAGAGAAAGCGCTGACCTTTCGTTGGAAATTGTCAGAGAGCAAAGAAGAAGAAGGAAAACAATTGTTAGTTCATTTCGTCTGGCGGAACTTGTTCCAACTTCCAACACACCTTTCACAAATTATCGAAGAAAATCAACAAGTGTTTTGAATGCAGAACTGGTCGTTGATTATAAGGCCAATGAACAGTAAGTGCAGTTGTAGATCTGAAGTACATATTCTGTTACACATTGGTACAGCTATTGCTTATGCAATTGGGATAAGTTTCAATTATTGCGAGAATGAGGCGTTTTGTTTGGAAAGTTAAAGTAGATAGTTTATCATCGTGATTACTACAGTTTTAATTTGTGCGTTACGAATTAATTGCGTTAGCAGAACGAACCAACAACCCTCACACACTACATCCCCACCCTCCCCTAGCCCTTCCTTCTCCCTTTCGAGAATCATGTCTACAGAGAAAAATATTGTTGGGTAATTCCACTGACCCAACTAAAAATTGCAGTTTGTGGTCATGTTTTTGTTAAACTGCTTTGTAAATGTCACGCACACACAGACACACATTGACACCCCCACACACACGTACATACACTCGTGACTTCGTGTACACTTATCTTTATCTTATCAATAATGAGTCACTTTTAAGACTATTCATAAAATCAGTTAAGTTTTGCAAAAACTTTATGATCTGAAAACGAATAATAAATTATTGAATGAACACTCGATAAATTTAATTAGCACTTATTTGATCTTTGTCCCAGTTTCAGGGAAGGATCAAAGCTGGCAGAGTTGTATGACCATGAGCGAGCGATATCTGCATTCACCAAGGCTATCTCCCTCAAACCTGACATTGTTAACTATTATACTGCGCGGGCAGAGTCCTTCCTTCAGCTATGTGACTTCCAGTCTGCTATTTTGAACTATAAGAAAGCTTGCATTCTTGATCCAGACAATGACAATTTCTACTCAAGATTAGCATTTATTTATTTTTTTCAAGGACAGTGTTTATTTGATTTAAAATTATACAATGAAGCATTAGAGTCTTTTTCAAGAGCAGCTGAAATGAAACCAGAAGTAATTGGATATCACACCAGAAGGTATGTTTCAGGAGATATTGTTGTAGTCTTATTAGTGTTGTATTTTAGAGTTTTTTAGGTTTATAAAAGAGACAGCTGGTTTGCTCGCAATTTCCCAGAACAGTTGCAAATATAGCAGAATGCTGTCAACAAATTTGATAGTTTTCAAATACTTTCAATACAACAACTTTTCCTGATCAAAATGTTATTTAATCTTGCCAACAGCGTTGCCTGCCTTGCAGCCCTTCAGCGACATGGGGAATGTCTTGCTCTGGTCAACAAAAGGCTGGAGGAAGAAACTGATAGTCCTGATTTGTTTATTATGAGAGCTCGTCTACATGAACTGTTTAGAAATGTAAGTGTAGTGAAACGTTGAATTTTTTTTTTTTTCAAAGTCAATCTTTTAGAAACAGAATCTACTGGTGCGTTCAACTTTCAACAGGATTTATAAGTGCCATAATTTAATCAGCTTTTGATGGACCCGTGATGGTGATGATGTTTGTCATGATTGTTGATCATCATGATAGTGGTACCTAGTTATGATGATGATGATGGTGATGATGTTGACAATGACTATGACTGTGTTGGTTGATGATGGTAACTTTGATGACTAAGATAATGACAATGATGGTGATGATGATGATGAAGGATACGATGATGGCTGTGATGACAATGATGGTGATGATGGTTACAATTGTGTTCACTTAGTTAAACAATTGAAAAGACTACCATCAAATCTCTGAACAAACAATTTTCTTCTTGCTGCATCAGACAACTCTGTGTTACTATGATGTTAAGGATGCCCTTACTCTTAATCCTGATAATGCTGAAGCCAAGTCACTCATGAAAAGCTTGGAGAAGAGAGCCAATGATGCTAAACATCAGGTAAAACATGATTGTAAATATTCTGAGTACAGTGTTCTATTTAGCACTTACGCCTGACTGCACTGAGTGATCTTCTTATGTTATATACATTAACCATATTATTCCTTTAGGTAATTTATATTAGTTTAGTATTTGTACATGTATCCATGGAAACTGGATTTTTTTACACACTCAGCGGTTTGGCTAAGAACTTTGGTTCACAATCTACAATCACAGTATTCTTAACAAGAATGATATGGAGGCAAATTGGGTTGTTTTTACTGCACTGCCAGTAATACCAAGCTGAACCAACCGGCCAGATAATTAGTGGTAGCTAGGATACTATTGAGCTCAAAGTAGTTGTATATTTACCTGGGTTTTTTCCTTTGAAATGCAGGCTATCCAGATGAATCTGTTGGGCAAAATTAAAGAAGCTTTGACAAAAATCTCAATCGCGATAGAGACCAACCCTTCAGTAGCTGAGTTTCATGTGTTCAGGTGGGTTTCTAACAATGTCATGCACATGAGTCACACTTTGATGCACATACACTTAACTTATTCTTAATTTATGCATTAATTTATTACTACTATTATCATTATTATAGATAATATACAATGTAAATTAAGCACGTCTGCTGCACGATACATTTTATCAATAAAGACTATTATTGTAATTATTTATGCACACATAGACACATACATACACACTCAAACTTATGCACACAAACATTAGAATAACAGAGATTGATGACCAGAGATCAGTGATTCAAACGTCAAATATGTGGTAGTCAGCCAGATAGAGTATAAATAAGTATAAAGGCTGACAGATCTAGAATCGAATCAAGACCCTTGAGGCTCTATATGTATAAACATATACCCTTGGGACCCTGGAGCATTTTGATACAGCTGAAAATAACTTCCGAACTTCTTCCTATCCACCCAAGGTTCTCCCACCTCCAGTCTACCATATGGCAGGATATATCATATCTTTATATATAATCCACAATGGGTTGAATGGTATCACAGGACAGACAAATCTTCTTCCCATTTACAGTCTACTAGGTTCCTACATCCTTCTATAATACATTAATTTTATATTTATATATTATCTTTATTTATCTAATTAAACACCTGACCTTAGTTATGTTGCAACACCAGGGGTGCCCTCCACAGAAAAAGCTATGATTTCAACGCTGCCATTGATGATTACCTACTTGCAATGGATAAAACGGATCATGATGACTTGCATCACACCTACAAGGAGGCTCACAGACAGTTACTGCTATGCTACAATGATTTCGCTGTTGAATGTTTCAGGTGAGTATAAAATCGGGTTCATTGCCAAAGTTAATTTTATTCAATGTGAGACTTAACAAGGTCCTTAAAAAGGAAAAGCACAAAATTACATTAGGTTTTTACAAGAACGTCTTTTGTAGGTTTTGGCATTTTTTAGCTGAACCTCAAGTGTTCTTAATGAAATGTTCTTAAACAGAACTGGTTATATTGCTGGGGTGTACATTTGTTAGTTTTGATTCACATAAATCAGCCATAAACATAAATATGCTTTATTAATTAAATTTAGCCAGTGCTATTCTAGCCAGCAAGAGAGCAATATAATGATAAATTTTAAAAAATTTAAGTAAAGTTGTTCATGTACATACAACAGTAAAGGTGGTGTACGTTGCACTGCAAAACCTTAGCCAAGAAACAAACCCTTTAAATAATTTTGTGCAGTATCCGAAACAATTGTCCTTTGCCGTTCCTGATCGAGCCTTACGCGTGTTCATCGTAATTTTTAAAACTTTTCTTATTTTGGTGGTATTTCTCAGCGGTTTCAAGTTCTGATAAACAGGGTTCGTACGGGTCATGGAAAACCTGGAAAGTCATGGAATTTTGAAAAATCATTTTCCTGGCCTGGAAAGTCATGGATTTTTCTGTTTGGTCATGGAAAATAATAGTCGTGGTCATGCAAAAAGAACAAAGTACACCAAATTATGGATGACTTTGGCACTTTTATAAAAAAAGTTTAGATTTGATAAGAATTTGGCTTGAAGCATGCCGCGAAGTGCGTAAATTTACACGCCCGAAATTCTCGTACGATTTCACTTCTGGTAAACTACGTAAACATCATGATTGACAACCGTCCCCCTCTTTATCGACCAATCAGATTTCTTTTGCAAAGCTACGAGGCTTGTTAGCCCGCCAAATCGCTTCGACGCAGAGGAGCAGAAGGTCAAGAACAATGGCGTGAATTCGCTCTTTTGTTTTGTTTTGTGTTTTGGTTTGTTGAACATGCCAGGCAAATGCAATGAAAGAGCAAACGTTTGTAGCGCAGCGCACAATTGTCAATCACATCAACAGCATTGGCGGTTTAGCAAACCTTGTAATTAGCAAAGAACTGCTTGCTGCAGCGAGTGGTGGTAGGCAGCGCTATTTTTCTTATCTCGAAGAACAACGACAACAGCAGGAAGAGGCCGCACAAAGCAGAAAACGCAAGTCTGTCTGTGATGAGAAGAGTGAATTGGAAATAAAAGCGACTCGAAGCTGACATTGCTGCTCTGAATTTTGATGCAGATAAATACGCGAAAAAAGCCTGTGCTAAGGCAGACCAGTCTTTACTGGCCAAGTCATTTGCATTCAGAGATGCGGTGAAAGAGAAGGAAGCTTTGCTAGATGAAATTAACAACAACATCAGAAAACTGGACAATGTCTTATTTTTTCCTTTAAGCAATTTGTTAACTAATATTCCAGAGTTTTGCATAGTTTGCCAGAATTTGTTAAATGTAAAAGTGTGCATTATTGCTCACAACAGCATGATTTAAGACCGACATCACAACAACAGTTTCGTTTTAAGCTCACTCTTATGTACGGTTTATAAAACGGAGTTCTTTTAAAAGTGCTGCATTAATGGAGTCAATGTTGTTAAGGAACCTGAAACTGAAGGTGATATTCTGTGCAAATAAAAGCTTGTGTTTAAAGATAAGTCGAAATCATGCTTAATTGTCCATTTCACCTGTTAAATACCACCCATTTGATCCATAGCGACATATGTTGGTGCAAGTCTTTGTGAAAACTAGGTCATTGAAAAAACATAAAGGTCATGGAAAAGGTCATGGAAAGTCATGGAATTTCAAAAGTTCAAAAGAGTACGAACCCTGATAAAGAAAGTTTCTCATATGACAGTACAAGTTCAAATAATGACTAAATTTTAGTTCATTTGTTTTCTCTTTAGCAAAGGATACTACGAGGAGGCAGTGGTGCTGCTGAACAAAGCCATTAAGAGTGAAAAGAAAGAGAAAGGACTCTATATGAACAGAGGAGGTGAGATGAAAAACATTTTTCCTTTTTCGTAAAAAGAGCAAAAAATTTTGTTTTGTTTCTGTGAAAGAACGAGAAGTATCTATAAACTACTCCCACTACACTAAATCTCAGCTTTTACTGTTTTGTCTTCCATTTGCTGTACCCTTCTTCTCCAAAGCTTTCTTTTTTCAGTTCCTTAAAGTGTGTATATCACTTGTGGGTTTTTCTCATATTTGAAATCTACTTAACGTTCTGATAAATGTAGCAAAAAAGTTTTTTGATCTGGATTTTTCTTAGTGGCACAATTAGCGTTCAAACAGGCGAAATTTTACTTCCGGATTCAAAATGAAATTTGAAAAAACCCCACAAGTGATATATACACTTTAAAGGTCTGTTCACACTATAAAGGCAAACACACAGATGCAAGAAAAAGGAAAAATTCCCTTTTCCAGTATTCACTTGTTGTCTTTATTTAGGCTCTTGTGTCTGCATCTGCAGTTGCTACTCCAGACTGTGGACAGGCCTCAAGAAGTTTGCAAAATTGTTTTATTTACTTCCCATGGTATAGTGACTTCGAGTTTGAGTCTAGTAGTTACTTACTAGCTATTGTTATGAAGTTATTCTTTTCCTGAGTCTTGCAGTTGTACGTGGGTCAATGAGTTAGTCACCAAGATGCTCGTCATTTCTTTCAATGTTTGACTCAATAATCAGTATATCCAGGGTTCGTTATACGGGCCCTAGAAATCCTGGAAAATTTTTGACGCTCTGCATATCCCTGGAAAAGCCCTGGAAAGTTTCACAGAATTTTATTGAAAAATAAATTCGCGAAATGGTGCATTTTGTTGGTTTCATTACAGGTAAACAATCAACATTGTAGGTTTTCTTGTCATCTCAAAGTTTCATTTTATGTTAGAAATCACTGTTTAGTATCAAAACGATGCATTTTGGAGCACATTGTCGCTTAACAGTGATTACATTACGTTTTGAACGTTGTCTAAAACAAATTTCGTTATGAACTTATTTTCATTCTTGGATTCAAGAGCCCGGGAAAAGCCTGGAAAAAACGGTAAAACAGCCCTGAAAACCCCTGATTTTTGAATTTCTGAAGACGTTCGAACCCTGTGTATCAAAACACCTTTATGTTAATTGAACATCTGAAATTTTTCAGCCTAACTCTGGCCTAAACTTTAATTTGCAGTCAGTAGAAGTAACATGAAAACTGTAGTTAAAAATTTTGTTGTAAAATCCACAACATTTTGCAAACGGAAGGTTAAAAACGTGACATAAAATTTCAACCGTCAGCTCCTAGCTCTCGTTGACGAAATCGAAAAAGCTGCAACTGAGACATCTTTTGTGCCCATTGTAGAACATCGGCACTTGCAACTAAATGGTCGTTCATGAATCAGTTTTGATCTGAGTATTTGGAAGGAAATGGTCGGCTTAAAGAATCCTGCTCCAATAAATCTTGAGGTTCATTTGCCGAGAATGTTGCCTCAAATTTTTAAAGCTACACAAAAGATCCCATGAGTTTAGCTTTTATGTCACTAACGTTGAATGTAGTGCGTCATGTAACTGTGAGTCCTAAGGTTCCTTTATCTTATAAAGGTTAACCCTAAATTTATTGTTTACCCACTTTTACCCTTATCTTAACGTTAACCCTAACCCTAATAATGACCCTAACCTCCTTTTCCTTCAACTAACTGACAACTCAAGGTACGTGTCAACGCTCTCTCTCGATCCTGGTTGTGTTCACATCAATTAATTCGAACAATGTTTTGTTTTTCATTGTACAGATTGCTTTTTCCGATTGAACGAGCTTCACTTTGCGTTGGCCGACTATCAGCAAGCTCTTGAGATGGACCCTGGCGATTGGTCGGTGAAGTCTCGACTGTCGGTGGTGTACAATGAGTTTGGAATACTCGAGTACTATGAGAGACACTATCTGGAGGCCGTTGAACACTTGAGTACCGCTGTGACCTACAATCCTAAGATTGGTCCGTACTACGTATCGAGAGCGAGGGGTAGATACATGATAGAGGTGAGCTGCAATCCTAAGATTGGTCCAAATTGTGTATCCAGATCTAGAGCCAACGAGAGATTCGTGATAGAAGTTAGTTACGAGCACAATTCATTGACTGAGACACTATTGAAACCTCTTCGTTAATCAACTAACCTAAACTTCAGAAGTTTTATTCTCTTTCATATGAAGCAGGTCAGTTATATGTCATAAATAAAGGTACGAAGACAAGTTCTGCTTCACAAGTAAAGCGATCAAGTAATCTCAAAAAGTCGTTAAAAAATCTCTCGAAGAAAGTGCTGTCTTCCATCCAAACTTTCTAAGAATACTTAATATACAACAGAGTTCTAACAAGAGCTTTGCAGTATCGATGTTTTAGGTTTGAGACTTTTTGTGACGTGCGCAAAATAAGAAAATTTGAGGCTCTGTTTAATTAAGAACAGCCAGCATCAGCTCAGGAGAAATGAGGACAAACCGTGGCACATACGCTTACTGAAGGTCTCCATGTTTCCACCCCAGGACCATGAAGGAGCACGAAGTGACGTGTTGATATCTCTCTACCTTGACCCGAACAACAGCGAAGTGATATCGATTTTCTCACGCTTGTTTCCTGGAAGAACAATAGCTGACGTCATGAACAGCCATCTTGGAACGGCTGCAGCGCGGGAAGTTGAGGCTACACTGCGGGAGACATTTGGTACTCAACTTCTGCCACTGGGCAGTGACTTCAAAGGTAAAGGAAATGTGTGCACTTGCCTGTTTTGCCTGTCTGAGTGTTTATTACAGAAGTTAAATTTTGAATAACTAAATCTATCTAAGTGCATGTTTTGTACAGAGCAAACAACGATACAAAGTAGAAAATTGTTATTTTTTCTGTGCTTTTTGAAGGTTACAGGGTGTCGTGGTTTGTTATGTTCATCTTAACCAGATTTGATACATTGTTCAATGAAATGTGTCCTTGTGGTTAAGGGTAAAATTTGTTAAAACCTCGCCGGCCAGTCTTTTTAGTATCTATCTATCTAACTATCTCCTGTTACAGCAACCCCTCACTGTGAGGCTTACTTGCTGTATGTAATTCCTTGCGTAGCTCAGGCACAGTACAAACAGGTCATCTGTTTTATCTCGCTCCACACGTTTACACTTAACGTATCTTGCAAATAGTCTGAAACACTCAGATAATTTCTGAATAAAGCGCCTTTCCAAAGGTTTGCTCGACTTATGTGTTAGATGGTTTTTAGAACGTTCTATAAGAAAAAGCCGTTTACACTTTGAGTTATATTCCATATAATTTAGCTGAGGGATCTCAGTGACTGACTCGGTTTTGCTGATCAAAAGTATTTAGATAATTTACTATCTCCACCCACAAAATTTGGAAAGGTTTGTCGGGAGCAATCTAAGCACGCTACATAACAGCGGGTTTTAACAAGGTAACTATGGTTTTTGTTTGTCGTAGTTCTTACTCAGCTTCTTTTCTTTCTCTCAGGTAAAAATGCGTCTTCGAGATTAAATGACAGATCAATCCTGCCGCCCATTAAAGGGTCGATCTTCCCTGAGTTAAGGGTGTGTATGGAAGAGAAGGATTTCCACATCAGTATCGTCAAAAACAAGAAAAAGGTGAGCTTCTTGTATCATGATACATTGGTTATTAGTGTCTTCATTCTCGTTTAGGTTTTTAATTGTTCTTTCCTTCAAATAAGTTTGTTTCCGTTATTCTGGCCTTCGTGTAATAAAGATTTTTCAGTATGCTTGAAAGTTTATCAATATATTTGAGCTACTGTTCAAGCTCGTGACATTGGTGATAAGGTTAAGAATGTCTGTTGACGATTCTCTTTAAATTGGATTTGTTTTAGGTTAATTGTTAGTAGTAGTAGTCGAAAATGCTTGCAGTTTTACTCCTCATGTCCACACGATAAAGTCTTTCATAAAGTGTGCGAGGTTGGTAGGCTTGAGCTTTTCCAATTAAACTGGCCATACCATTTCTTTCGTCTAGCCAGGCCGGATTAATGAAAAGTGACCTCAATGTCTCGCTTTAATATTTCCCTGCACAGGCCAACCGAACAGTCAGGAAAGCATTTGAATCACGCCAAGACCTGCGACACAAGGGACCCCGAGTTCACTCCCAGGGACCTGCACCGCCTGCCAGCAAGGAAACGACACTTCGGTTCCCACGCAGTGTAACAGAGAAGTCGCTGGTTAATAGCAGAACAAACATGAAGGCGGTGGCTCACTTGGCTTCGTGACGGCTCCAAGTGCCCAATAACAACAGACACTACTTAGAAAACTGACGCCTCGTCTTGAGGCAGAAACAGCTTGCGAAGGCTTTCTCTATTGTTTTTCCATCAATCTGACCTAACATTTTCAAAAACTCTGAGACTCTCCAACTTTGTTACGTCCAAGTAAAAACAGATGATTTCTGCCATTGGGTCCTAAGGGTTTTTATTTCTATATAACATAGAAACTTTTTAAATGAATACCTTCTCGTTTTAACAGTCATACAACGTGTTTTTTTTCATTAGCAGTTTTAAAGTTTTGCAAGCCAAAAATAAGCAGCCTACAAATTTAAAATAAGAACTTGTTGCAGTAGAGAAACATTGTAACCTCTCAAAGAAATAATTGAAATATAGAGAAAAGATTGTTAATTCTTATACTTACTCATCTTAATCTTTACTCTTGTACTTTGCGTAGCAAATGCCTTTCTTTGAAACATTTTTCTGGAGTAGTCGTTGATCAAGTATTAGATGCCATATTTTCTCTAGCGTCTATTTTTTTAACGTACCGAGCGGGAAATAAAGGGGGGAAAATACACAAAAGTGATGCTGCTAATTTTGTAGCTTCGCTCCTTGTTTTAAGACTAATACCTAATTTATTGTTGATTTTAGAAACTTGGAAATTTTTGTCAAACCTAAATCTAAAACATTTAAGTTTGTCCATCATTGTGGGAATTGACGATAATCTCAAGCATTTGTGATAAGAACTATGTGACAGTGCGTTGAACAAGTTTTGAACTTGCCATACAAAAAACGAAACAAATCTCCGATAGTTTGTTTGATTCGTTAAGTAGAATAATTTGACGAAGCAACTGGTAATCTTATGGTATATAGAAATAACGTTTAATAAATTACGAGTTATTTTTGTTATAAAATAGAATTTAAATTCAACCATTAAAAACATTGAGAGCTTGTCTTCATTTGTCTGGTGAAACCTTCAACATACATTTTGTGGTAGCTTGAAGAGTTAAAAGTTTTGGAAGATGCTACAGGGTAATTGTGCCGGTGTATGTTTGTGTGTGTGTGTGTGGGGGGGGGGGGTAAGTTAACAACTGTTGCCCCAAGGGGGTAGGAGACTGGTGTTGATTATTGATAATGATGCCGCAAAGGTGGCGAGGTGAATGTCTATCGCCGAGGAGAAACTGATTTTCATTCCATTTCTTAATTCAAAAGGCCTGCTGTGCAAACCTGTAGAAGCGCCCCTCTCCCTTCAGAGAAAAAGTTTCTTAAAACTTTATTAAAATAAAATATCGAGAAATAAAATATGTTTTTGTTGTCAACTACGACTTCTCAAAGGTTACTAGGATCAAAAACAACTTTTCGATCGACAGTGATTTTCCACCTTTTCTCACGCTATCAAAATGGCCGTGCCATTGCATGAGTTAAAGTACTTGAAAACTTCTATATTTAAATTCTAGATACAGAACCTTTACTGAACTGAATGGAAGGCGTTATAGCTACATCAAAACCTAGGATTCTGAGTTGTATTTATTGAAACAGAACATCTCGAACAAAATCTCCGGTTTTTCTTGTCTGATCCCCAGCATCATCACGTGATCTGCTGTTGTCAAAAAAGCGGTCAAGACTGGGGGCCCAATTCAAGATCGGCCGGCTAGAATCGGTTGAAAATGGTGTTCAGCGATTGCAGATTCAACAATAAATCAAAACTTAGGAATCGATCAGGTGAAAAAGCTGAAGCTGCCTTCTATAAAACGTCCGTTCGTTCGCTTACAAAGAGAACAACAAAAAGAGATAAAATTGCCTATTTTAATGGTTTATTAAAAATAAATAATTGTATGTCCATTAACCAGCTCCATGCAAAGTCATTTCCCAGTTTTGTGAGAGTCTTGTTTGTGGCGTGTAAATAATTAAAATTAACGAAAACATTTTGGTTCTCAACCAAAACATTTGTCTAAATGTTTTCTTTTATTTGGTATAGCATTTTTTAGCTTTCTATAGATTTTGCGAGTACAAAAACTAAGTGACTGGTGAGCAAGGGAAAATTTCATGGGTTAAAAAACCTGACACCTCCCTTTGGTTGACTTCAACATATCACAGCTGATGACCACTGTATAGCTAGAAAGAATGCATGCATAGAGCTATTCGCTCTCTTTTACAGTGTTTTAAGCTTGGGACGGTCGCCTTTGATTTGCGGTGCAGTTTTTGGCAGGGGGGGCACTAGAAGAATGTTCCTGCGGGGAAAGAGTAGTGGAAAAATTATCTCTGCGGTGATGCGGTAGGTAATGGAAAAATGATTTCTGTGGGGAAGGAGGGTAGTGGGAAAATGGTTTCTGCGGGGAAGGAGGGTAGTGGAAAAACGATTTCTGTGGGGAAGGAGGGTAGTGGAAAAATGGTTTCTGCAGGGAAGGAGGGTAGTGGAAGAATGGTTTCTGCGGGGAAGGAGGGTAGTGGAAGAATGGTTTCTGCGGTGAAGGAGGATAGTGGAAGAATGGTTTCTGCGGGGAAGGAGGGTAGTGGATGAATGGTTTCTGCGGGGAAGGAGGGCAGTGGAAGAATGGTTTCTGCGGGGAAGGAGCGTAGTAAAAGAATGGTTTCTGCGGGGAAGGAGGGTAGTGGAAGAAAGGTTTCTGCGGGGAAGGAGGGTAGTGGAAGAAAGATTTTTGCGGTAGGGGATGGTAGTGGAAGGATTGGTTTTTGCGGTAGAGAAGAATAGTGGAAGAATGGTTTCTGTGCAAGCTTTTTTCCTAGTCAATCTTCGGCAAATTAACATTTTGCTTGCAAATTAGGCCCAAGTAAAACGTCGATTTTAGCATGCATCAAACTAAATTCAACAATTATAAACTGATCCGACTGATTGAGTTTCGATCAACGCAGTCGTCCTAATCGACTGGAGATTTCAGTTAGAATGGCACAGTAAGCTAAGAGCCACAGATGACTCAAACTCAAACCTAATTAGTTTTGCTCGACCTGAAATGGACTTAAGTTCAAACATACTACGTTTCACCTGGACCAAATACTTTCTTGGCCTTGTTCAATCTTTACAATTTCTTCCATCCGCGATATCAAATTTTCCTAATAGTCATAAAAATTCATACATTTATTTTTCGGTGTTTTGTTAGGTCATGATAGACCTTTACATGTAAAAATGGTAAGTACAACTTTTTAAGTGAACGCAATTACTAACTACAGCTAATTTATTCAATGGCTTGGTTACCAAGCAAGTTAACAATACCCAGTTTCTTCATCACAACTGACCTGCCCTTTACAGAACATTAAAAATGCTGTTCAATATTAAAACTGCAACTGGTACCAAACACTACAATGTTCCGATTGAATTCCATCACAGTTGACTGAGTGTCAAACTCGAAGCAGATTGCAATTTCTGCAGGCCAAAGATCTGCATTTTGATCGTGATTGGAGTGTTCAGCAGTTTGACTCCACGAAAAAAGTAATTTCTTGGAGAATTAGATACCTTTGGTTTTACCAATTTGGCAATTGATTTTTGTTCAAATATCGGCTAACTCTGTTTACCATATGAAATGTGCTGCTAATGCGGGGCAAATTTTTCTAGAAAAATATTTATGAAGAGTGTAAACCGTGACATGCACAATTAAGTATTAAATTTAACCAAACGACCTGGTCATTGCTTTGTGTCAAACTCAAAACGAATTCTTTCTAAGTTTGAATATGTATTAAATGTATCCGTTGAGTTGAAAAGCATTTTTGCCCTCACCCAGAAAATACAGTCGGTTTTCTTCTGTTTCAAGTCTCTTTTCTGACATATTTTCCTCCCCTCCCCGCCGGACTAACGACCCCTTCCGCTTTACATAAAGATCGCAGGCGCCGACTTTTGGGTTTAATGTACGATTTAGATACCAGATGGTCTAAACTTGTGGTAGACTGGAACCGAGAAGGTACAGGTGCACTAGCAAGACTGGTATTGGACCGGAAGATCACCATTTCGTGTTGCTCTACCTCTCTTTCTTCTTCCGGTTTAACTATTTCCGGTTTTCTTTTTTCCGGTTTAACTACTTCCGTTCTCCCAAAATCTACTCTTCCGTTGTCTGTTATTGATGTCCTGCCACTTACGCCTGCCACGGGTGATTGACAGGGGGAGGAGTAATGACTGGCTGGCTTGCTGCCACTGGAAACACTTGTCCTGCTCTCACTTGAATAGCCTTGAGTTGACACATGCGCAATACTCGCCGAGACATTGATGAGGGAGGTCTGTATAGTCTCCTTATCACTGGTCTCGCCGAACCCCATCGCTGTGCCGTCTGCTTCCTTGATACTACGAGCGAAAAGAATACTGACGACCACGATCATAATTGTCACACAGACCAGCGGTATCCCCACCATAACCACGAGTTCTACAGAGCGAGTGAAGTGGGGTGGACCAGGGAGTCCTGTTTTAAGAAATTTTAAAAGCTAGAAGTTACCAAAGGTAAGGGGAGTTATTTGAGGTTAGCCTGCTTCCAGGCGGTGGACGGTGTTTTTATCGCGGAAAACTCGCATTGCAGCTACTGCCGCCGCCATCTTTGATTAATGGCCGCGCGAGTTTTCCGCGATAAAAACACCGTCCACCGCCTGCAAGCAGGCTAGAAGTGTGTGGTTATAACAGATCAGTCTTGTAGTACAATATTCTTGCACTAATCCTTGCTTTTCATTTCACTACAGGCAAGAAGGTTTCAATGCAGCTTTCATTTGGCAACTTTTTGTATAGTTTAGCTATAACAAGACACGGCTGTCTAACATGTCTACACATAGAAGATGGAAAGAAATCATACACTTTCACAAACACAGGCGAAACACGCGAAATAAAAAA